>NIVC01000722.1:122500-221962 GCA_002269645.1 Macrostomum lignano
CCTGCGTCGGCGGCGCCGTCGGCGGCGGTAGCGCCGACATTTTTATTGGCATGCCGCGCGGCCGACCAATCGGCGGCAACGGCCGGATGCGCCGACAGTGGTCGCAGGAGAACATGCTCAAGGCTTATAATGCGGTTGTGAATCAGGGCGTCTCGCTGCGGATTGCGTCTACTAAGTTTAAGGTGAGACTTCGGCCCTGAATCTCACCCTAATCTCATCCGTAGATCTGCTTTCTTTAGAATCCTATTCTTCCGAGTTTCAGCCTATTCTAACACTCGCATTTTTAATGATAATATCACTCATAGAGTCTTACCCTATTCACCTTAATCTCACCCATATAATCTCACCCTATTCACCTAAATCTCATCCGTGGAACCTCACCCTATTCACCTTATTCTTATCTATAGGGTCTTATGCGGTTGGGGTATGGAGATGTCGTTTTGTCACTACAGAATCTCATTAGAATCTCACCCTAATCTCACTCTCACTCTCGCGCACTCCCACCGCTCCCGCGCTGCCAGGTGCCCGAGAGCACCCTTCGCGACCGGCTGCACGGCCGGGTGAACATCAACTGCACCCGACCTGGGCCGCAGACTTTCTTCACAGCCGGCGAGGAGCAGCGAATCGTGGATCACGTGCTGTTCCTGCACCGCATCGGGTACACTGTGCTGCGCAAGCACATCACCGAGACGGCCAATCATCTGCTGCGCATCACATCGCGCGCCGCTCGTCTCAGCATCGGCGAGTCCGGCGACTCTAATCTTGATGACGATGTAATCGACGACCAAGCGAAGGAGGGCGACCCGCTGCTGATGCACTCGGCTAGCAACGACTTCGTGTCGCTGGCCTCGGCCATGGAGATGCAGACTTGGATGTCCGAGCAGTCCTCTGCGGGCTGGAAGGCGCCCTCATCTGTTGGGGTGCCGCCGAGCAGCAAGCGGTGCAACCTGCCCAGCGCCTCCTGGCTCTACTCGTTCACGCACCGGTGGCCGAAGATTAAAGAGTGCGTGTCCATGAGCAGTCATCACAGGCGCTATGTTATTGAGGAGGAGGTCACCGACTCCAATAGGATTGCCTACCTGCGGTGAGTGTCTATTGAGCACCTGTTGAGATTATTTGAGGTCTGAGATTCTCTCAATCTCTACTGAGATTCTCTCAATGTCTACTGAGATTCTCACAATCTCTACTGAGATTCTCTCAATCTCTAATGAGATTCTCTCAATATCTACTGAGATTCTCTCAATCTCTACTGAGATTCTCTCAATCTTTACTGAGATTCTCTCGATCTCTACTGAGATTCTCTCAATCTTTACTGAGATTCTCTTAGATCTCTAATGAGATTCTCCAATCTATATTGAAATTCTCCTATATCTCTAATGAGATTCTGCTAGATCTCTACAGAGATTGTCCTAGATCTCTACTGAGATTCTCTTAGATCTCTACTGAGATTGTCCTAGAGTTCTGAGATTGTCCTAGATCTCTACTGAGATTCTCCTAGAGCTTTACTGAGATTGTCCTAGAGCTCTACTGAGATTCTCCTAGAGCTCTACTGAGATTGTCCTAGAGCTCTACTGAGATTCTCCTAGAGCTCTACTGGGATTCTCTTAGATCTCTACTGAGATTCTCCTAGAGCTCTACTGAGATTCTCCTAGATCTCTACTGAGATTCTCCTAGATCTCTACTGAGATTCTCTCAATCTGAGATTCTCTTAGATCTCTACAGCAAAGCCGCTCTCCAACCCGCCCGCAGCGCCCTGACCAAGGTCCTGCTGAAGCACAAGCTCAGCTCCGGCTTCAGCCTGTCCCGTTTCTGGCTAATGGACGAGGCCTCCATCAGCTGCGCCACCCACCCGCCCCGGCTGATGAACTGCCAGACCCAGCGGCTGCAGATGCCCTACCAGAGCGAGTTTCCACACGTCACCCTGGTTGGCGCAGGCAACGCCGTTGGCAACTCGGTGCCACCATTTCTGCTGTACCGCGGCACCCAGGTGTACAAAGAGATGGTGCTGGGCGCGACTAAGGGCACCAAGTTCACTTACTCCGAAACCGGCTACCTTAGCCCGGAGATCTTTATGAGCTGGCTATTGCGGCACTTTACTGAGCACTCCGGCTGCAGTCCGGACAATCCCGTGCTGCTGTTCTACGATGCCCACCTGCTGTACGTCACCATCAGCGTGCTGGAGGAGGCTAGGCATAAAGGCATCATCCTGTTCCCCCTGCCGCCTCATGCAGGCGATCTGGGCATCTGCGCCAGCTTCTCGGTGCTGAATAAGTTCAGGGTGAGTCTTTGTTAGTGCTCAGTGTCTCTGGGTTTAGCGAGTCTTTGTTAGTGCTCAGTGTCTTTGAGTTTAGCGAGTCTTTAGTGCTCAGTGTCTTTGAGTTAAGCGAGTCTTTGTCAGTGCTGTGTCTTTGAGTTTAGCGAGTCTTTGTTAGTGCTCAGTGTCTTTGAGTTTAGCAAGTCTTTGTTAGTGCTCAGTGTCTTTGAGTTTAGCGAGTCTTTGTTAGTGCTCAGTGTCTGGTGTGTAAGCGATTCTTTGTCTTTGTTTAATATATTCAATTCTGCCAGTGAGTGTTTGAACTGGATATCTTCATGTCTTCAATTGTGAGTCTTTGTCTTGTCTGTATCAACTTAGTTTTCCGCGGGGTCCGGGTAAAATTATTAAACTATTATTATAAATCAAACTAAATTTGCCTGGCTAGTAACAAAATCCACCTGCTGCCATCCCCCCGCAGTACCATTTCTCCAAGTCGATGAACCTGCAGATGTGTCGCGCGCCCGCCGACAAAGTCAGCAACCTGACCATCTGCCCGTTCGTCTGCTCCGCCTACACCAAAGCGGTCGCGGCCGCCAATCTAAAGGAGGTTTGGCGAACCACCGGCCTAGACGATCTCGTGTCCCTGATTCTGCCCGAGCTGCCCCAGGTGTACCCGACTCCGCCGCCGCCATCGCAGAAGCAACAGCAACAGCAACAGCAGCAACCGGCTTCGTCACAGGAATCTCCTAAGCAGCCGCGAACTTCTAGCGGCGGCGGCGCAGCGCCAAAGCGGATGCCTCGATTCAAAGTTGAACCGCCAAACGAAGTATTCGAAGACGAATGGGACGAGGTGGTCGCCCTGGCTGAGCACACGTCGTTGCTAACCGCCGCCGCTGCCGCCGCCGCCGTGCCGGAGGAACAGCCGGGTGCCGCTTCGTCCGACGCCTCGCCGGAGTTGCCGTCAGCATCTGCCGTCGCCGCCGCCGCGCCAGAACCGTCGATTCCTTCGTCCTCATCGGGATCGGGTTCTTACGCGTCGGCCTCCGAGCAGCAGCGGCAGCCAACGGCAAGCATGGTTGACCCGCTGGCCTTGGCGATGGCGGCTGCCGAAGCCACCACCACCGCCGCCACCGTCTGTATACCTAGGACTGTCGGAGCTCCCCACTGCGACGGCGGCCTCGGCGGCGGTAGTGGCGACGCAGACGGGGGCGGCTCTTCTACTACCGAGGCCGACCTGCTGATCGACGAGTTGAAACGCCAGCTGTTGGAGTTTGACAACGGCGTCCGCGTGGAGGTTAAGACTTCGCGAAAGCGGGTGAGTGCGCGGTTTGCAAGGTTTGTAGGTTTCCTCGGATTTTGGGAAAGCTCGGAGAATCCTCAGTTTGGCTTTCTGGAAGATTCCCCCCAGAGTACAGCTTTCTGGAAGATCCCCCAGTTTACATCTTTCTGGAAGATCCCCCAGTTTACATCTTTCTGGAAGATCCCCCAGTTTACATCTTTCTGGAAGATCCCCCAGTTTACAGCTCTCTGGAAGATTCCCCAGTTCACAGCTGTCTGGAAGATTCCCTCCAGTTTACAGCTCTCTGGAAGATCCCCCAGTTTACAGCTTTCTGGAAGATCCCCCAGTTTACATCTTTCTGGAAGATCCCCCAGTTTACAGCTGTCTGGAAGATTCCCTCCAGTTTACAGCTCTCTGGAAGATCCCCCCCCCCAGTTTACAGCTCTCTGGAAGATTCCCCCCCCCAGTTTACAGCTGTCTGGAAGATTCCCTCCAGTTTACAGCTCTCTGGAAGATCCCCCCCCCAGTTTACAGCTCTCTGGAAGATTCCCCCCCCCAGTTTACAGCTGTCTGGAAGATCCCCCCAGTTTACGAGTAGAGCTTTCTGGAAGATTCCCTTTAGTTTACAGCTTTATGGAAGATTCCCTCCCAGTTTACAGCTTTCTGGAAGATTCCCCTCAGGGTATTTTAAGGTTAAAGGTCAAGGTCGGCAGTCAAATGAGGGGCTATTAAACGTTTCGTCGTAAAATACATTAAAATGCTTTTATTTGAACTTACTACTGAACTGGCAGTAGCTTACACGCAAATTTGCCAAGTTGCCCATCTAGTTATATTATATCGTATCTGTGCTCCCAAACCTGCGAAACCAATCTCAGACAAAGAACGCCTCCGAGGCCGGCTCGTCCGAGTCGCCAGCCACTTCGTCATCGTCAGTCAGCCAAGACGACGGCTCCGAATCTGGCAGCCCCGTTGAGAAGTCGGCCAGACTGTCGGCAATTCTGCCGGCCGATGATAGCAGCGCCGCCGCCGCCGCCGACTGTTTCTCCTCCTGCTGCTCCGTGTGCGGCTGCCTGGCCCCGCCCACCTGCCTGATGGTCAGCCGCTTGACCGGCCAGCCAGTGGCCAGCATACCGCCCTATACGGTGATCCAGTGGGCCCAGTGCGACTTCTGCAACGGCTGGCTGCATCTGGGCACCTGCAGCGAGGAGAGGAACTACGATACGTCGGGATTATTCAAGTGCACCGTGTGCCGCGGCCAGGAGCTTCGCTCGACAACAGTTCGGTCGCAACGACATGCCACCGCTGCCACTGCCGCCAAGTGATGCTTCCTGGCTGGCTGTCCTCGATCGCGTGTCCCTTACTATTAATATTATTTTATAGCTCGGTTAATATCTTTACTAACTTTATTTAATACCAGAGTAGTTTCAATTTTATTTTTCTATTTATTTGATTGATAATCAAGCCAAATGAGCTAAGAGAGAAATTCTTGGGTTTCAAAGTTGGTAGGCAGGTTGCTCTTGTAGTATACCTTGTAGTATAGTATATCCTCCCATAATTGATCGATAATCCTCACATAACTTATCGATAATCCTCCCATTACTTATCGATAATCCTCCCATAAGCTACTGATAATCCTCCCATAATACATCGATAATCCTCCCATAACTTATCGATAACCCTTCCATAATTTATCGCTAATCCTCCCATAACCTATCGATAAACCGTCTATAAACTATCGATAATCCTCCCACAATCTATCGATAATCCTCCCATAACCTATCGTTAATCTTCCCACAATCTATCGATAATCCTTCTATAAACTATCGATAATCCTCAAACCAATCTGTCGATAATCCTCCCATAACCTATCGTTAATCTTCCCACAATCTATCGATAATCCTTCTATAAACTATCGATAATCCTCAAACCAATCTATCGATAATCCTCCCATAAACTATCGATAATCCTCTCAAAATCTATCGATAATCCTTCTATAAACTATCGATAATCCACAAACCAATCTATAGATAATTCTCCCATAATCTATCGTTAATCCTCCCATAATCTATAGATAATCCTCCCATCAACTATCGATAATCCTCCCACAACCTATCGATAATCCTCCCATAACATGTCGTTAATCCTCCCATAATTTATCGTTAATCCTCCCATAATCTATCGACAATTCTCCCATAACTTTATCACCCAAACTCTTAGCTCACAAAATTGAATTGCCTACACTAATTATGTGTTCATATATTCCAATGATAAATAATGCAGCCCTTCATTTTGTAAAACATTTATACAGTCTAATGGTGCGCTCATAGCTATTTATAACTGTTGCTGCTGCTGTTGCTACTTCTCACAATTACAGTGGCGTATTAATAAACACCTTTAACTAATATTTGAAAACAATGCAAGCATTTCTACCAGTTGGTCTCCATTTCTTATATCAACCTTGGCACTGGAATTGCTTTGCTATCTTCTATCAAGCACGTTCTGTTGCATTCATTTATCAATGCCATTTGTGTTCGAATGTGCGCTACATGCTACTGTAATTTTGTATTCAAGTAGTACGATATGAGCTAATGATCTTTCTATATGTGTGTGCATACTTATAATTTAGCGATGTACTCGGTGCTCTTCTGCTGTCAATTGAAATATTTTTCCATCATTTTGTTTAAATCCTATTTGACCTGTCAGGATTCTGGACTTGATTGAATTTTTCCCTCTGCGAATGCCGTCCAGCAGCCCCCCCCCCACCTCACACCGTCTGCCGCTGTGCACTTTCCGGCTACATCAATTTGATTGCTTATTTATTTTCTGTGCTCCACCAAACTTTTTTCCCTGCATTATTTTCTTACGTCACATTTTCTCACATCTACTTGGCTGTTCCCGCTAGTATATAAATCTGCCGTGTATTTTTTCATTTCTTTGTATGTTTGTGCTTGTCTTTTCTGTGTTTACCTGTCTGTGTTTACCTGTCTGTGTTTACCTGTCTTTGTTTACCTGTCTGTGTTTACCTGTCTGTGTTTACCCGTCTGTGTTTACCTGTCTGTGTTTACCCGTCTGTGTTTACCTGTCTGTGTTTACCTGTCTGTGTTTACCCGTCTGTGTTTACCTGTCTGTGTTTACCTGTCTGTGTTTACCTGTCTTTGTTTACCTGTCTGTGTTTACCTGTCTGTGTTTACCTGTCTGTGCTTACCTGTCTGTGCTTACCTGTCTGTGTTTACCTGTCTGTGTTTACCTGTCTGTGTTTACCCGTGTGTGTTTACCCGTCTGTGTTTACCCGTCTGTGTTTACCTGTCTGTGCTTACCTGTCTGTGTTTACCTGTCTTTGTTTACCCGTCTGTGTTTACCTGTCTGTGTTTACCTGTCTGTGTTTACCTGTCTGTGTTTACCTGTCTGTGTTTACCTGTCTGTGTTTACCTGTCTGTGCTTACCTGTCTGTGCTTACCTGTCTGTGTTTACCTGTCTGTGTTTACCTGTCTGTGTTTACCTGTCTTTGTTTACCTGTCTGTGCTTACCCGTGTGTGTTTACCCGTCTGTGTTTACCTGTCTGTGTTTACCTGTCTGTGTTTACCTGTCTGTGTTTACCTGTCTGTGTTTACCTGTCTGTGTTTACCCGTCTGTGTTTACCAATCTGTGTGTGTTTACCTGTCTGTGTTTACCCATCTGTGTGTGTTTACCTGTCTTTGTTTACCTGTCTGTGTTTACCTGTCTGTGTTTACCCGTCTGTGTTTACCTGTCTGTGTTTACCTGTCTGTGTTTACCCGTCTGTGTGTGTTTACCTGTCTGTGTTTACCTGTCTGTGTTTACCCGTCTGTGTTTACCTGTCTTTTTTTACCTGTCTGTGTTTACCCGTCTGTGTTTACCTGTCTGTGTTTACCTGTCTGTGTTTACCTGTCTTTGTTTACCTGTCTGTGTTTACCTGTCTGTGTTTACCTGTCTGTGCTTACCTGTCTGTGCTTACCTGTCTGTGTTTACCTGTCTGTGTTTACCTGTCTGTGTTTACCCGTGTGTGTTTACCCGTCTGTGTTTACCCGTCTGTGTTTACCTGTCTGTGCTTACCTGTCTGTGTTTACCTGTCTTTGTTTACCCGTCTGTGTTTACCTGTCTGTGTTTACCTGTCTGTGTTTACCTGTCTGTGTTTACCTGTCTGTGTTTACCTGTCTGTGTTTACCTGTCTGTGCTTACCTGTCTGTGCTTACCTGTCTGTGTTTACCTGTCTGTGTTTACCTGTCTGTGTTTACCTGTCTTTGTTTACCTGTCTGTGCTTACCCGTGTGTGTTTACCCGTCTGTGTTTACCTGTCTGTGTTTACCTGTCTGTGTTTACCTGTCTGTGTTTACCTGTCTGTGTTTACCTGTCTGTGTTTACCCGTCTGTGTTTACCAATCTGTGTGTGTTTACCTGTCTGTGTTTACCCATCTGTGTGTGTTTACCTGTCTTTGTTTACCTGTCTGTGTTTACCTGTCTGTGTTTACCCGTCTGTGTTTACCTGTCTGTGTTTACCTGTCTGTGTTTACCCGTCTGTGTGTGTTTACCTGTCTGTGTTTACCTGTCTGTGTTTACCCGTCTGTGTTTACCTGTCTGTGTTTACCTGTCTGTGTTTACCTGTCTTTGTTTACCTGTCTGTGTTTACCTGTCTGTGTTTACCTGTCTGTGTTTACCTGTCTTTGTTTACCTTTCTGTGTGTGTTTACCTGTCTGTGTTTACCTGTCTTTGTTTACCTGTCTGTGTTTACCTGTCTTTGCTTACCTGTCTGTGTTTACCCGTCTGTGTGTATTTACCTGTCTGTGTTTACCTGTCTTTGTTTACCTGTCTTTGTTTACCTGTGTGTGTTTACCTGTCTTTGTTTACCTGTGTGTGTTTACCTGTCTGTGTTTATCTGTCTTTGTTTACCTGTCTGTGTTTACCCGTCTGTGTGTGTTTACCTGTCTGTGTTTACCCGTCTGTCTTTACCCGTCTGTGCTTACCTGTCTGTGCTTACCTGTCTGTGCTTACCTGTCTGTGTTTACCTGTCTGTGCTTACCTGTCTGTGCTTACCTGTCTGTGCTTACCTGTCTGTGCTTACCTATCTGTGCTTACCTGTCTGTGTCTCCCTGTCCGCCAGTCCGGTCTGCACCCACCCGCACTGTCCAGGCGGTGCCCATAAGCTGGTGCCCATAAGCTGGTGCCCATAAGCTACGAGGCCTTTTGCTCAGCGCAACAACAATTTTTCATTAAAAATCTTTCAAACTACTTTGAGCAGTTCGAATATTTTCAATTTCTATGCCAGCCTCTCCAGCACAGCCACTCATTCCGTTCATTTTATCACGAAAATCCCATATTTTCATAAATTAGCTTCGCTTCCGACTTTTGACTGATTCCTGTGCTTTTGCCTCTCTCCCTTGACTAATGAAACCGTGAGCTCGTGTCTGATAATCTTCCACAGTAACCGTTGGCCGAATATTTCATTCTATAACTCAGTGTCGAGTATTTTTATAATTTACTTTTTCCCGCTCCAAAATATCCCGATTGTTTGCTGCGAGCTCTGTTAGGCTAAATTGTTCATTTTTATTATCAACCGCCTGTAATTAACTTCTTTAATTTAGTGCGCAAAATTGATCAAGTTTACGGTTAATAAAAACTGCTCCAGGTGTTTTTGTTTCGTGCGAACTGCGTAATGCGAGTTTGAATGACCAACTGGCCTGTGTTGGCGGCTTGGGTCGGTTTTTAATGAATTTCAATTGGCTGTCTGCTTTCACTGCCTGTTTTCACTTTTTTCATGTCTACGTTGGGTCAAACTGCTCACAGGGATACTCATGAGATTTCCCATGAGATTTCCCCAAGATTTCCCAAGATATTTCCATCAAATATCCCATCAGATTTCCAAGAGATATCCATCAGATTTCCAATCCAATTTTCAAGAGATTTCCATCAGATGTCCTAAGAGATTTCCATCAGATATCCCAAGAAATTTCCATCAGATTCCCATGAGATTTACATCAAATTTCGCATGAGATTTTCATCAGATTTCTCATCACATTTCTATCAGATTTCTCATCACATTTCTATCAGATTTCTCATCACATTTCTATCAGATATCCCATGAGATTTCCATCATATTTCCCAAGAGATTTCCATCAGATTTTTATGAGATTTCCATCAGATTCCCATCAGATTTCTATCAGAATTATATGAGATCTCCCTGAGATACGTATGCGATCTCCATCAGAATTATAAGATTAGCATTACAGTCTAATATTACTCCCAAATCTATTGAAAAGCTTAAATTTAATCGCAATGCAACTAAGCTTCAAAAATCTGGAAGCGATATCCGGTAGTCTTATGAATCGCAGTGAACTACGAAATAATGAATTTTTGTTTATTTTCGTATTAAAGCAGTCTATCAAACTTCAGCAATTGAATAAAAGAACCGCCGCTTCTTTGATCCAAGCACTATAGCAGAATTAAGTAGGAGAGTTAAGTTTATAGGAGAATTATCATATCTCATTAATAAGAAAGTACTTGATAATTAGTTGGTAATACTTTTCCACCAGTGTCAGCGCAAATGTTTCATGTGCGTAAGTAATGAATATAATGGATATAACACTGCGGTACGCTCGTACAGCACTCTACTGTCGGAAGGCCTACTCTTCTCTCATTGGTCAGGAGATATTACTCGGGCCTTCTGTTCTCTCATTGGTCAGGAGATATTTCTAGGCCTGCTGTTCTCTCATTGGTCAGGAGATATTACTAGGCCTTCTGTTCTCTCATTGGTCAGGAGATATTACTGGGGCCTTCTGTTCTCTCAATGGTCAGGAGATATTACTGGGGCCTTCTGTTCTCTCAATGGTCAGGAGATATTTCTGGGGCCTTCTGTTCTCTCATTTGTCAGGAGATTACTCGGATTACTCGGCCTGCTGTTCTCTCATTGGTCAGGAGATTACTCGGCCTGCTGTTCTCTTATTGGTCAGGCAAAGAAAGCCGAACTAAAATAAAATTTCGAAGTACCACATTGCAGAACGCGCATATTCACTGTCTAAGTAGTCTATCGAGGTTAATTAAAATATTGAGGATGCCATGTGAGCAGTGACAACCCCCCGTCATCACGGATTGTTTCGCATAGTCTCGTCGATCCAGTCGCGCAGGTTGCGGATGTTGGCGTACACGCCAGGCGAGCCGGGCATGGCGCAGCCCTCGCCCCAGGAAGTGGCGCCCAGCAGGGTGTACACTCCTGCGGGGAGATGTCCGGAGTGGCGGGGGAAGGCTGAGTTCTTCTGTTACTAAGACCTTCAGATCGCCGCGCAATAGCAGCGGCTGAGCTGTCGGTTGCACATCTGCCCATTAGGGCAGGTGTAATCAATTAAAGAACAGACAACTCACCGTCAATCGGGCAGACCAGCGGGCCGCCGGAGTCGCCCTGGCACGAGTCGATGCCGCCGGCCTCAAAGCCTGCGCACTGCATCCGGTCCGTGATGCGGCCCGGGTACAGCTGGTTGCAGCGGGCGTTTGCGATCAGCGGCACGTTGGCCGCCATCAGGTTCCTGGGCAGCTGCATGTCTGGTTGGGTGTGGCGCGGGTGAGTTCATAGTGTACATTCTCTAGCCTGTTCTATAGTGTAAATTCTCTAGCCTGTACTATAGTGTACATTCGCTAGCCTGTACTATAGTGTACATTCGCTAGCCTGTACTATAGTGTACATTCTCTAGCCTGTACTATAGTGTACATTCGCTAGCCTGTACTATAGTGTACATTCTCTAGCCTGTACTATAGTGTACATTCGCTAGCCTGTACTATAGTGTACATTCTCTAGCCTGTACTATAGTGTACATTCGCTAGCCTGTACTATAGTGTACATTCTCTAGCCTGTACTATAGTGTACATTCGCTAGCCTGTACTATAGTGTACATTCTCTAGCCTGTACTATAGTGTACATTCGCTAGCCTGTACTATAGTGTACATTCTCTAGCCTGTACTATAGTGTACATTCGCTAGCCTGTACTATAGTGTACATTCTCTTGCCTGTTCTATAGTGTACATTCTCTAGCCTGTACTATAATGTACATTCTCTAGCCTGTTCTATAGTGTACATTCTCTAGCCTGTTCTATAGTGTAAATTCTCTAGCCTGTACTATAGTGTACATTCTCTAGCATGTACTATAGTGTACATTCGCTAGCCTGTACTATAGTGTACATTCTCTAGCCTGTACTATAGTGTACATTCGCTAGCCTGTACTATAGTGTACATTCTCTAGCCTGTACTATAGTGTACATTCGCTAGCCTGTACTATAGTGTACATTCTCTAGCCTGTACTATAGTGTACATTCGCTAGCCTGTACTATAGTGTACATTCTCTTGCCTGTTCTATAGTGTACATTCTCTATCCTGTACTATAATGTACATTCTCTAGCCTGTTCTATAGTGTACATTCGCTAGCCTGTACTATAGTGTACATTCTCTAGCCTGTACTATAGTGTACATTCTCTAGCCTTTCCAATAAAGTACATTAAGTCCCTAATTTGATCAATGTACATCCCTAGCCTCCCCCCATTCGCCAACCTCCGACGGAGCCCCAGCCGCTGATGTGGCAGACGGTCTTCCTCGTTGTCTGCAGCGTCTTCTCAGGCAGGCAGGCGGGCTGTACGGCAGCGTTGAACTCGATGTAGCCTTTGGAGTCCGGCTGGATGCGGATCAGGGTGATGTCGTAGTCGTACGAGGGCTGGCCGCTGTACTGCGGGTGGATAAACACCAGGTCGATGTCGAACTGGCGCTCGAACTCCTCCGTGACCATGTTGTCCAGATCGCCGACCCGGATGGCGTAGTAGGACTTCGGGTAGCTGAGGGGTTGGGTGGTTGGATTGGCTGGTCCCCTGATCCCTTCAATTCCCCAGCCCCTGATCCCTTCAATTCCCCAGCCCCTGATCCCTTCAATTCCCCAGCCCCTGATCCCTTCAATTCCCCAGCCCCTGATCCCTTCAATTCCCCAGCCCCTGATCCCTTCAATTCCCCAGCCCCTGATCCCTTCAATTCCCCAGCCCCTGATCCCTTCAATTCCCCAGCCCCTGATCCCTTCAATTCCCCAGCCCCTGATCCCTTCAATTCCCCAGCCCCTGATCCCTTCAATTACCCAGCCCCTGATCCCTTCAATTCCCAGCCCCTGATCCCTTCAATTCCCCAGCCCCTGATCCCTTCAATTCCCCAGCCCCTGATCCCTTCAATTCCCCAGCCCCTGATCCCTTCAATTCCCCAGCCCCTGATCCCTTCAATTCCCCAGCCCCTGATCCTCGGATATTCCACTCATAATCCTTTGGATTCCCCAATCCTCGGGCGCGGCACCGCTCAATAAAGGAATATGGGGCATCCAATTGGTGCCTCACTCGAAGCAGTGAGCGGCGGTGACAATCCAGCGGTCGTTGATGATGGTGCCGCCGCAGTGCTGCCTGGTGTCAGTCTCGGAGACCTTCAGCCGGATGCCCACCTGCCATGGGAACTGTCCGCGAATCGCCGGATAGCCGTTGATGATTCGGCCGGCCGGGAATCGGCCAATGCGCTGGCCGCAGGTTTTGGCCGAACTGGTCACGCCTGTGGGAAATGATTCGGTTAGAGCAACAAAGGAAATTCCATGGCTTTTCCGTGGAACTACCGTGTTTAAGCATATTCAGCGCGAGAACTATTAAGCGTTCGCGATTTCAAGTATCGCTTTTTTCAATTTCTCGATAAACTTCACGATTATTCACCAGTATAAGCTTTGCATTAGGAATTTCCCCTATTTAACCAATGCATTCGCAGTGAATGCTGGTCTCCAGCAAAAATTTTACGATTTGGGCGTGTACCACCGTCCTTCTGTTCCAGCTGTCCATGGGAGAAGAGTCCTTGTTACTGAAAGCAACAAGCACTTCTAGTGTCCATTCTCTCCACTTATCTTCTCTCTCATTTCTTCTCTCATTTTATCGATTTTCTCTTTTCCTCTCTGTTGTGGGTTGATGGCTTTGCCATAGACATTTTTGTTACGCGACTGCGTTGATGAATTGAACCATGCTATTGAGTTATGAAATAAAGAATAGACGCGTCAGAGGTCAGCAGACCGCTAGACTGACAATTGCTTAAGGCTAAAGCCAAAAGCACAACAGTGGCGTCGGCAAGCATAGGCTACGAAAATGCCTGGAAGTACGCCAGCATCGCCAACTAAAGGAGTTGGTAAAACGGTTTCGAGCGACAAAGTACCACCGCTTGCGATCTCGTCGAAATCAGTCCAAGCGACAAAGTCGGCAACAGCGACAGCGCAGAACCCAAGCGCACAAGTATCGAGAGGACAGCAAGTTGACATCGAAAAACTCGATGAAAGTTCGAACTTCCAGAGGTGGTTGGACCGATTCACACTGTGCAGCGAACTCAACGGCTGGCAGGACGACACGAAAAACAAGCTGCTGCTGATGAAGCTCAGCACCAAGCTGTACGACGCATTGGCAGATCGAGCCGCTCCCAAGAAGCCGGGAGAAAAGAGCTTCGATGAACTGACCAAACTACTGGCCAGCATCCTGGAACCAAAGACGTTCGTCATGGCTGAGAGATTCAATTTCCAGCACATCAGTCGCACGGCATCAATGAGCATTCGTGAGTATGCACAGCAACTCTGCATGCAGGCAGACAAGTGTCAGTTTGGCCTATCCAGAGATGAGAGACTGAGAGATCAGCTCGTATTCGGTTTGAATGACAAGGTGGCCATCAGCAAGTTATTGGAACAGGACTTCAGCACTCTCACGTTTGAGACAGCTATCAGCATCGCTGAGGCGCACCAGAACCTATCACAAACGCAAATACTAAAGGGTTGCACCAGTCAGCCGCAGTCTTCTGAAGTAATGAAAATTTCAGCATCGGTGGCCAGAGGCTCCCACTCTACAAGCTCTAAGTGTGGCAGATGTGGCACAATGCATGGCTCCAATGGAGGGTGTCCTGCGAAAGGAAAAACGTGCAACAAATGTGGCATGCAAAACCACTTCGCAACAGTTTGCAAAACGAAATCAACTGGTTTTGGCAAAGGCCGAAAATCGTTCAAAATCCCGTCAGCATCTGGTCAATTTAGGCGAGCTGCAGTGTGCCCAAGGACCACAAGCTTTGTAGATGCAAGCGAAGCTGAACAAGAGGATTGTTTTCACATTCGACATCCCGTTGATAGCTACACCGTGCCTGTTAGGCTCAGACACACGAGCGGGTCGATGCTTAGCGTGAACGCACAAATCGATACTGGGGCAGGAGTTTCAGTAATGTCAAAAACGATCTGGAAACGATTGGGTTGTCCAAAGCTGACACCTACAGACACTGTTCTGACAACATACGCTGATACGCAGATGAAGGTCTTTGGAACACACGACACTGAGTTGGAGTACAATGATGAGTTCATTCCAATCACATTCTTCATTGTGGAATCGCAGAGGAACTTTGTTCTGGTTGGCCGAGACAAGCTCAATTTCACGCTAAACGCTGTAGACAACAGCTGCACATCGGCAACCCAGTCATGCGAATTTCCACCAGTAACTCTTAAGATCAAGGAAGGAACCACTCCAATTCATTGCAAACCCAGGCCGCTACCCTTCGCACTCAGACAGGGAGTCAAGGATGAAATCGATCGGTTGCTTGAAGAAGACACCATCAAGCCCGTCGAGTTCAGTGAATGGGCCTCACCAATTGTCGTGGTCAAGAAACCTTCTGGAAAGCTCAGACTTTGCGTCGACTACAAGGTGACAATCAATTCTCATCTTATCAACGATTCATATCCGATGCCTGCACCTGACGAAGTGATTGCAACTGCTGCTGGCAGCCGGATATACACTCGTCTGGACCTAGAGAAAGCTTATCACCAGATCCCACTAGATGAAGCTTCCAAAGAGCTGACAGTAATGTCAACACCATTTGGGATGTTCGCTTTCAACAAGCTTCCGTTCGGAGTGAAAACAGCACCTGCGATCTTCCAGCGGTACATTAGCCAAGTCCTACAAGGAATTCCTGGCGTCATTGCCTACGTAGACGACATATTGATATGCGGCAAAGGCGTAGAACAATTGGCAGTTCGTGAGATGGAAGTATTGCATCGACTAAACCAGCAAGGATTGAAGATCAACACGGCGAAAAGTGAATTCCGCAAGACTTCGATCAAGTTTCTAGGCTACTTATTGGAAGGAGATCAGCTCAAGCCGGACCCAGCCAAAGTGAAGGCAATCCAGGACATGACACCACCGCAGAACGTTGGCGAGCTTGAATCCTTCCTGGGTCTCGTAAATTTTAGCGGCAAGTTCATCAGAAACCTAGCTGCACTGACCAAGCCTCTCAATCGACTAAGAAAGAAAAATGAGGACTTCGTGTGGACAAAGGAGTGTCAAATAGCATTTGACAAAATCAAGGTCACTCTCTCTGACCAATCGAGTCTTCAAATATTTGATCCGGAGAAGCCCATTGAACTGGAATGCGACAGTTCTCAGCGAGCTCTGGGCGGAGTGTTGACACAAAGCGGTCAAGTCGTGCTGTACATGAGCAAGACTCTGTCTGACGCCGAAACAAAATATTCGCAAATAGAGCGTGAAGGCCTGGCACTGGTTTGGTGCATTCAAAGATGCCATCGGTTCTTGTATGGCCGGAGGTTCACACTGATAACTGATCACCGGCCCCTCACATACATATTCGCGCCAGACAAACAGCTGCCCACCAGAGTTTCAGCTCGACTACAACGATGGGCAATCATGCTAGCTGCTTATGACTATGACATACAGTATCGACCATCAAAGCTAATGCTGTCGGATGCGCTATCTCGACTGGTGCCCGCTAAGCCGAATGCACAGACAGCATCGATCGGACTCCTAGAACCTGACAACCCCTGGGAGCGAGTGCACATTGATTTTGCCGGTCCGATAGAGGGCAAGTACCTACTCATCATTGTGGATGCGCACTCGAGCTACCCAGAAGTCTTCATCACGAGCGACATGAAGGCCGACACAGTCATTTCCAGACTTAGAAGATTGTTCTCACAACAGGGGGTGCCCAAGTGTCTCGTGTCAGACAACGGCCCTAGTTTTGTGAGCGAAGCGGTGACCGGCTGGCTCACCCAGATTGGCTGTTCGCACATCACAACGCCCGCCTACCATCCACAGAGCAACGGCATTGCAGAGCGAATGGTGCGAACCGTCAAAGAGACAATCAAGACCAATGGTTTATCCAAAGAAGTATTGACAGATTTCTACTGTTCTACAGAGCTGCCAAAGGGAAGCAGCAAGCATCACCGTCCGAGTTGTTGAACGGCAGACAAATAAGACTCCCCATCTCGGAGAGCAGCACTCAGTCCAAGTGGATCCCAGGAGAATCACTCATCTACCGTGCATCGAGTTCTCATGAGCCACGAACTGTGAGATTCGCCAAAATGCTTGGCAGCAACACAGCAGTCGTCACCACAGAGACTGGACGAAATCTAAAGACCCACCTCGATCAACTACGAATCGGTGAGGTACCTGAGGCTCACGGAACTACGGAAATGGTTCAATTTCTTCCAAGACTGCTTCCAAGCCCGGTGGCAGCAGTCCAAGTGACGACGGCCAACAGACGCGTCCGTCATCGACAGACACTGAGATACTACCGGGAACAGAACAAGCTGAGAGAGCACAACAGCAACAGACTGAGGTTGGAGTTCAATCCAAGCCGTCACCCAGGCGAAGCGAACGCTTGGCCAAGAAAACTAGAATTTTTTATCGCACCTGAGTGATAATTGTACACCTACCTATAGAAGAGGGAGGGTGTTGTGGGTTGATGGCTTTGCCATAGACATTTTTGTTATGCGACTGCGTTGATGAATTGAACCATGCTATTGAGTTATGAAATAAATAATAGACGCGTCAGAGGTCAGCAGACCGCTAGACTGACAATTGCTAAAGGCTAAAGCCAAAAGCACAACACTCTCTCCTCCTCCTGTCTTCTCGCTCATCTTTTTCTCGAGCCTTTTCTCTCATTTCTCATCTCCTCTTTCCTCTTCGCTCTGCTCTGTTCCCTCTCTTTTCCTCTCTCATCTTTTCTCTCTTTCATCTATTCTCTATCTATTGTCTCTTTTCTCGAGATCTATTCTCTCTTTTCCGCTCTCTTTTTTCCTCTCATCAAAACAGTTTGTCTTTGGCTAAAATTAGGCCTTATTTTTCTGGCTCACGCGCAGGTGTTGTAGTGGTGGGCGGCTGCGTGGTGGTTCGAGTCGGCTCGGGCAGGCCGCAGCGCAGGTTGACCGCCTCTCTGATCTCGCAGAGCGATCTGCCCCAGTTGCGGATGGCGCAGCTGAACAGCGAGCTCTCGCTGCCTGAGCATTTGACGTCCTGCAGCCACATCACTGTGCCGCCGGGGGTCTTGAAGGTGCCTTCCGGCTCCAGCCTGAACCTGCCGGGGATGCCCAGCTGGGCGCAGACCACCTTGGCCTCGTTGTCACCGAACATGTCGTCGCAGACTGCGCCCGCGATGCCGTTGCGGGTGATCTCAAGGAAGCCGGAGGATGGGCCGTCGCCGTTGCGCAGGGCGAGAGCTGGATGGGTTTAGGATTGATTGATTGATCGATTGATTGATTGGTTGATTGACTTATTGCTTGATTGATCTATTTATTGACTGATTGACTGATTGACTGAATGATTGAATTATTGATTGATTGATTGATTGATTAATTGATTGATTGATCGATTGATTGATTGGTTGATTGATTGATTGACTGATTGACTGAATGATTGATTTATTGACTAAATGATTGATTGATTGACTAAATGATTGATTGAGTGATTGCTTCATTGATTGATTGATTGATTGATTGCTTCATTGATTGATTGATTGATTGATTGATTGATTGATTGATTGATTGATTGATTGATTGACTGGTTGATTGATTGATTGATTGATTGATTGATTGACTTATTGATTGGTTGATTGATGAATTGGTTGATTGATTGATTGTTTGATTGACTGGTTGATTGATTGATTGATTGATTGATTGATTGACTTATTGATTGGTTGATTGATGGATTGGTTGATTGATTGATTGTTTGATTGACTTGTTGATTGATTGACTGATTGACTGAATGATTGATTGATTGATTGATTGATTGACTGATTGATTGATTCGTTGATAGACTGATTGCTTGATTGATTGATTGATTGATTGAGGCTGGCTTGATAGTTTATTTAAGGTCTTGTTTAAGGGCATCGAAAAGTATGCACTGAAATTAGGTTCTTAAAATTATTATAAGGCTCACTGAGGTTAAAAAGTCACAATGATTTTTACAATAAATTTACTCTAGAAGTCATTCCGGGTCACAAAAGAAAACCTATCTGACTTACTCGGTGTACCGCAGGACTCTTCATCGGCTCCGTCGGTGCACTGCTGGGTGCCGTCGCAGACCTGGTTGAGCGGGATGCAGCGGCCCGAGCAGCGGAACTCCTTGTCGGTGCAGGCTGCGGGCAGAGGGCGCCTGCTGCCGAATTTAATCCTTTTAAATTGTCGTCAGACTCCCAAGAATCGCACCATTTTTCTAATAATCCCACCCTCTTTCTAAAACTATTTCAAGCGATACACTTTTTTTCTAACAATCGCATTATCTTTCTAAGAATCATTAAGGGCTAACATCTTTCTAGGAATCAAGAATCACACCATCTTTCCAAGAATCGCACCATTTTTCTAAGAATTGCGTCAGTTTTCTAAGAAGCACGGTATCTTTCTAAGTATCGCAACATCTTTCTAAGAACCACACCATTTTTCTAAGAATCGCATTATCTCTTCAAGAATCGCACCATCTTTTCAAGAATCGCACCATATTTTCTAAGAATTGTGTCAGTTTTCTAAGAATTACAATATCATTCCAAGAATTGCACCATCTCTCCAAGAATCGCAACATCTTTCTAAGAGCGACTCCATTTTTCTAAGAATCGCATCATCTCTCCAAGAATCGCACCATCTCTCCGAGAATGGAACCATTTTTTCTAAGAATTACAATATCTTTCTAAGAATTGCATCATCTTTTCAAGAATCGCACCATCTCTCCAAGAATCGCACCATATTTTCTAAGAATTGCGTCAGTTTTCTAAGAATCACAGTATCTTTCTAAGTATCGCAACATCTTTCTAAGAACCACACCATTTTTCTAAGAATCGCATTATCTCTTCAAGAATCGCACCATCTTTTCAAGAATCGCACCATATTTTCTAAGAATTGTGTCAGTTTTCTAAGAATTACAATATCATTCCAAGAATCGCACTATCTCTCCAAGAATCGCACCATTTTTTTCTAAGAATTGCGTCAGTTTTCTAAGAATCACAGTATCTTTCTAAGTATCGCAACATCTTTCTAAGAACCACACCATTTCTAAGAATCAAACCATATTTCCATGAATCGCACATTTAAAAATCGTCTTATCTTTCTAAGAATAGCCCTCATTTTGTCTAAGAATCGTCTGTAAAGTTTCCCCGGTATCGCCTCCAAGGACTTTCCAGAATCGCCATTAGAAGCAACTGTACGGGGTCAAACCGGTGTAAAATAAATCGGATTGGAGGGGGGTGGCATTTCCAGCCTCCGCATCAGCTGCATCGCTCACCTCTGTCCCACAAGCAAACGATGCCAGCCACATTGTTGATGGTGCAATTCACAATGTTCTTCCATCCGCTGTGCGGGCAGTCGTAGAGGCTCGCCTCGGTGCCCCGGCAGGCCACGGCGCCCATCAGAAATTTTCCATCGCCTCGGCCGTATTCCTTCTTGGCGTTCTTTGTCAGCTTCTCATAGCCCATGCTGCGGCGACATTGTTGGCGTGTTACGTAAATAATCAGTGTAGAATTAGGGTGGAACTTTGTTTCTTAGGAAATTTTTGAAGGCATCTATTTTAAGTGAATTTAAAGAACTTCGATTTTCTAAGAATCGCAGTTTCCCAAGCCTTCAAGAGCCACACGCTAACTACCCTACTCACAAGTAGAAAATATAGAGTTTTCATTTCTGCAAACTGTAAATTTCATTCAATAAAACCCGAAACTCACGGGAAGCCCAGCTGATTGCACACCACTTTGCCCAGGTTCTCATTGAGGCCGTCGTCGCACATGAGGCCCCATTCGTTGAACAGTTTCACCTCGACTCGGCCCTCGTAGTTGCCGCGGCCGCCAGATAGCCGAACGCTGAAAGTCGGCTTCGGATCTGGCCAGGTGCGAGAAAGTGGCTTAATTAAGCTGAGTAGACGGCAGATGTACATTCAGTGTATATTCAGTGTACTTTTTGCGACAATTTTTAAAATACATCTACCGTACTTTTAAAGTCTTAGTAACTAAAGTACCAAGTCTTGTCGTCCTCAATGTACACTTAAAAGTACATTGGCGTTCTTCCGTTCTAACCTGCATGGCCTTTTATTGCTTAATAAAAACAGAATAAATTTTATTGGTTCTTCCTTCCTTCTCACCTGGGCAGCTGGACGGCCCGACTTCATCTGAGAAATCACCACAGTCGTCGTAGCCATTGCACAGGGCGGCTTTGTCCACGCAGCGGGTGTTCTTGCACTGGAACTTCTGGTCCGGGTTGCAGGCTGGCGGCGGCCGCGTTGGGAGGTATTGATTGATTGATTGATTAATTGATTGATTGATTGATTGATTGATTGATTGATAGATAGATAGATAGATTGATAGATTGATTGATTGATTGCTTGATTAACTGAATGATTGATTGATTGATTGATTGACTGACTGATTGATTGATTGATTGATTGATTGATTGATTGATTGATTGATTGATTGCTTGGTTGACTGAATGATTGATTGATTGATTGATTGATTGACTGATTGATTGATTGATTGATTGACTGATTGATTGATTGATTGATTGATTGATTGATTGATTGATTGATTCATTCATTCATTGATTGATTGATAGATTGATAGATAGATAGATAGATAGATAGATAGATAGAAAGATAGATTGATTGATTGCTTGATTGACTGAATGATTGATTGATTGATTGACTGATTGATTGATTGCTTGCTTGATTGATTGATTGATTGATTGATTGATTGATTGATTGATTGATTGATAGATAGATAGATAGATAGATTGATTGATTGATTGATTGCTTGATTGACTGAATGATTGATTGATTGATTGACTGATTGATTGATTGATTGATTGATTGATTGCTTGATTGACTGAATGATTGATTGATTGATTGACTGATTGATTGATTGCTTGCTTGATTGATTGATTGATTGATTGATTGATTGATTGATTGATAGATTGATAGATAGATAGATAGATAGATAGATAGCTAGATAGATAGATAGATAGATAGATAGATAGATAGATAGATTGATTGATTGATTGATTGCTTGATTGACTGAATGATTGATTGATTGATTGACTGATTGATTGATTGATTGATTGATTGATTGATTGACTGAATGATTGATTGATTGATTGATTGATTGATTGCATGATTGATGATGGTTTGGTTGATTGATGGATTGATTGATGGCTTGGTTGATTAATAAGAAACTGTTTTTTTTCTGGCTCTAGCTTCTTAACTTTACCAAGGACTTCTCAAGTTGTTCTTAAACTTTACGGGTACATCTAATGTCAGATCCTCATCCCGCCCTCTATGCTTCCTCACACTGCTTCTTCTCATAATAGACGGACTCCCCGACTGCATCGTTTGGCCTGACGTCGGCGATCTTCTGCGCCAGCAGGGTGCACCGAATTCCAAATGTGGCGTTGTGATTGTAGATGAACGCGGCGCACACGAATCTGTCCATGGTGTCGCATCGGGTCTTGCACTGCGGGGTGCGATGGGTCATTGAGTACGTTGGGTCATTTGGGTACAGTGGGGTCATTAGGGTACAGTGGGGTCATTAGGGTACTTTGGGTCATTAGGGTAAAGTGGGTCATTAGGTACAGTGGGGTCATTAGGGTTCAGTGGGGTCATTAGGGTACGTTGGGTCATTACGGTTCAGTGGGGTCATTAGGGTACAGTGGGGTCATTAGGATACAGTGGGGTCATTAGGGTACAGTGGGGTCATTAGTGTACAGTGCGGTCATTAGGGTTCAGTGGGGTCATTAGGATACAGTGGGGTCATTAGGGTACAGTGGGGTCATTAGTGTACAGTGCGGTCATTAGGGTTCAGTGGGGTCATTAGGATACAGTGCGGTCATTAGTGTACAGTGGGGTCATTAGTGTACAGTGGAGTCATTAGATACATCTGGGTCATTAGGTATAGTGGGGTCATCAGGGCACAGTAGGGTCATTAGGGCAAAGTGAGGTCATTAGGGTACAGTGCGGCCATTGGGGTACGATATGGTCATTGGGGTGCGATGGGATCATTGGGGTGCGGTGGGGTACAGTGCGGTTATTTTGGGTACGGTGGGATCATTGGGGTGCGATTATACAGTGGGGTCATTGGTGGGTGCATTGGTGGGATCTCAATGGGCCCGAGTTACCTGAGTGAGTGACAAGCTGTAATAAGACACGGATTGAGTGCCGCTCGGAATGCTGCTCTCGTCCACTTTCTCAGTCTTTGTGTAGTCCTTTTGCACTTCGGCGTCGGATTCCTCTGTGGGAGCGGGTGGCACCGCATCCTTGACTAATCGGCTGCTCGAGCTGCATGCTTTGTGCATGACGGGCATACTAGCCCAAAAAGTGCAAAACCATTGTACATTGCCCAGAGTGTACACGCGTGAATGTACATTTCCCAGAGTGTACACGCGTGAATGTACATTGCCCAGAGTGTACACGCGTGAATGTACATTGCCCAGAGTGTAAACGCGTGAATGTACATTGCCCAGAGTGTACAGGCGTGAATGTACATTGCCCAGAGTGTACACGCGTGAATGTACATTGCCCAGAGTGTACACGCGTGAATGTACATTGCCCAGAGTGTACACGCGTGAATGTACATTGCTCAGAGTCAAAATGTAGATGCACACACCCACTAAGTACATGTTTATGCGTAAATCTGCCAGTCTATCAATCGATTCAAACGAAGGTCCCGAGCTCGATTCCCAAGGGACTCACCCTCGGGCTTGTGCAGCCTGCAGGCCTCCGGGGTCTCATCGTCGCCCATGTCGCAATCGTACTGCTTGTCGCACACTTTCGATATTGCAATGCACCTGTTGTGATTTATGATGGATTGAAGCTATTGTATTATATCCTCATAGCTTACTACTGCTAGTAACCAGTAGAGAATATTTCGCAAATCTGTGTCTGCACAGCCAAGCAATTACCTGTGAGATTTTCTGCAGTAGAACTGTTCACTGTTACATCGGGCTGAAATGAAATATATTGATTTTTGAGTATTCGATTACTAGATGAAGCGCTATGTAATAAAGTGAGCATAGCTCGTATTTGAGCACAGGTCGGTGAGCAACCTTTGCACAATTCTCTCTCCTCGTCCTCGCCGCCCACGCAGTCTTTGTGGCTGTCGCAAACCTGCCGTCTGTCCACGCACCTGATTAGAGGTGGAGAAGGCGGGGTGGGAGAGAGATAGATGCAGTGGGACAGAGTATGGGGGAGAGAGTGAGATAGTGGAGAGGGAGTGAGATGGTGGGGAAGCGAGTGAGATGGAGGGGAAGAGAGTGAGATGAAGGGGATAGAAGTGGGAGAGTGGGGAAGAGAGTGAGATGGAGGTGGAGAGAGTGAGATAGTGGGGTGAGAGTGAGATGGTGGGGAGAGAGTTAGATGGTGGGGAAGAGCGTGAGATGGTGAGGGATTAGAAATGGGAGAAGGGATGGATGAGAATGATAGAAAGAAGGGGAGAGAAAGGCAGAGGCTGGTCCGCGGCTGCACCCACGTGGGCCTGTAGTTGATCATGCTGGGGCAGAAGTACTGGTCGGGGCTGTCGCATCTCGAATGATTGTACGATGGCTTCAGATCGGTCGGCAGGCCGTCGCCGCCCTCGCCTTCGCCGCAAAGCCGCAGGCTGCAGTAGCCAAACACGTTTCGCTCGTTGTCAACCCAGCACCAGGGCTTGGTGTCGCCGTCTGGGTTCCGGCACAGGTTGTGCTCGCCCAGGCCCTGGCCCGGATGGGTCATGGAGTTCACCAGGCGGTTCTCCGACCACGGCTGGCACGGGGTGCCCTTGTCTGTCCTGCGGGATGACGATGTGGGTTGCTTGCAGTATCCGCTCTCCTTCCGCCCCCTGATTAGAAGCATCCGCTCCTCTCATCCGCCCCCTGATTAGAATCATCCGCTCCTCTCATCCGCCCCCTGATTAGAATCATCCGCTCCCCATCCGCCCCTGATTAGAATCATCCCTTTTCAATCCGCCCCTGATTAGAATCATCCGCTCCCCATCCGCCCCTGATTAGAATCATCCGCTCCCATCCGCCCTCTGATTAGAATCATCCGCTCCCCTCATCCGCCGTGTAATTAGAATCATCCACTCCCCATCCGCCCCCTGATTAGAATCATCCGCTCCCCATCCGCCCCCTGATTAGAATCATCCGCTCCTCATCCACCCCCAGATTAGAATCATCCGCTCCCCATCCGCCCCCTGATTAGAATCATCCGCTCCTAGTCTGCCCCCCTGATTAAAATCATCCGCCCTCGTGCTCACTTATCATCCGCTCCCCTCCGCCCCCTCCCCCAGCTGGTATCATCCGCCGCACCTGGCCGCCTCTCCTCTGTAGTTGCCGCCAGACTGAGAGTAGCAGTCGGAGGTCAGGGTGCCCAGCTTCTGGCAGATGTAGGGCAGCTCAGTCTTGCAGCTGATATTGTCCCACCAGAAGTAGTTGGTGTCAACGTCCCGTCGTTCGCTTGACTTGTAGAAAATTTTCGAAATCGCGATGCAGGACTGCTTCTCCTTGTTGCCAATGGGCCGGGCGTCGCTTTCGGTGAAGCCGGGGAACCAGAGCTTGCTGTCGGACTTGACCAGGTGGATTGTGTCCTTGAATGTCCAGGCGTCGTACTCGAGCTGGTCGCGGAAGCGGGCGTATTGACCGCCAGTCCACGCGGCGGCAATGTCTGAGCGAGTTGTGGGGTGCCTCAGTTACATGTCGGTAAGTTTTGGCGGCGCATTAAAGGGGTCTGGTTTTTATTGCATTCATTGGCGGCGCATTAAAGGGGTCTGGTTTTTATTGCATTCATTGGCGGCGCATCAAAGAGGTCTGGTTTTTATTGCATTCATTGGCGGCGCATCAAAGGGGTCTGGTTTTTATTGCATTCATTGGCGGTGCATCAAAGGGGTCTGGTTTTTATTGCATTCATTGGCGGCGCATCAAAGAGGTCTGGTTTTTATTGCATTCATTGGCGGTGCATCAAAGGGGTCTGGTTTTTATTGCATTCATTGGCGGCGCATCAAAGGGGTCTGGTTTTTATTGCATTCATTGGCGGCGCATCAAAGGGGTCTGGTTTTTATTGCATTCATTGGCGGTGCATCAAAGGGGTCTGGTTTTTATTGCATTCATTGGCGGCGCATCAAAGGGGTCAAAATCGGATTTTTTAGATTCATTGGCGGAACATCAAAGAGGTCAGGGTTTTATTGGTTCATTGGGAGCATATCAAGGGAGTCGAAATTGAGTTTTATTGATTTATTGATTCATTGGCAGCACATCAAAAGGGTCGAAATGGGGTTTTATTGGATTCAATGCAGCACAATAAAGGGATCTGAATTGGGTTTCATTGTGTTCACTGGCGGCGCATGAAAGGGGTCTGGGTTTTATTGATTCATTGGCGGCGCATCAAAGGGGTCGAAATTGGGTATTATTGGAGTCATTGGAGGCGCATCAAAGGGAGCTAAATCGTATTTTTTTGAATTCATTGGCGGCACATCAAAGGGAGCTAAATCGTATTTTATTGAATTCATTGGCGGCACATCAAAGGGAGCTAAATCGTATTTTATTGAATTCATTGGCGGCGCATCAAAGGGAGCTAAATCGTATTTTATTGAATTCATTGGCGGCACATCAAAGGGTCTGGGCGCAAACTGGATTTTGGCACATTTGATTAGCGGCACAACAAAGGCTTTGGAACTCACCTTGAAATTTGGTGTAGAGCATGTTGGTGATGAAGCTGTTCTCGCCCTGACTGTTCACCGCCACCAGCTTGGCGCCCTTCGCCTTACAGGCTTTGGCGGCGTCTTCGGCTGTCATGGGCCCGGACTCGACCCGGTAACAGAGGCCGTCGTAGGCGGACCAGCCGAATTCGCAGCCTTTTTAGTGGGAAATACAAAAACTTCTTGCAAAAATTGATGATACTACTTAAAGCATTGGAAATGCACATTTCAAAATCCAAACTAATACGAGAATATTCAAAGGGATTCAAAGGTCTGGAGGGAGTGGCGGCTCATCAAAGGGACTGGAGGGGGAGTGGCGGCTAATCAAAGGGCACCTTCATTATAGGTGCACTCTACTCCGGCGGTGTTGTTGAGACTGCAGGCCGGCATGAGGTTGTGGCTGCACTGGAACAGATTTGATTGGCCCCTGTAGGCCGCGCACTTCACGTGGCCAATCAGGATGTCCCAGCGTTTGAAGTTGCCCGTGCCAAAGAATGACCGACCGTACGGCTTGTTGGCGCCCCTAAGTTGAAGGTTGGGGTAAATAAATAAGATTTGATGTATTTTCCACTTTTGTCTGTCACTCAGGTCTGTCACTCACTTAAGGATGCCAGAAGTCATTCTTCACTCATTCAGCCCCCGATGTTTTGTTAACTCAACTTAAATTGTACTGTTAACCTATCATTCTGAACTGTCACTCTGACCTGTCACTTTGACCTGTCACTCTGACCTGTCACTCTGACCTGTCACTGACCTGTCACTTTGACCTGTCACTCTGACCTGTCATGTCGCCTTGACCTGTCACACTGACCAGTAACTCTGAACTGTCACTCAAGCCTGTCACTCTACTCTGTCACTCTAGTCTGTCACTCAAGCCTGTCACTCCGCACTTTTTAAATCCCAGATTCCGGCAGTAGACGTTGGCCTCCTCCCTGCCGAAGTAGTCGCCGCAGGCGAGGCCCCAGGTGCCTCTGTACTCGACCTCGACCCGACCCTCGTTCGGGTTCATGTGGCTCAGCTCGCCCCGCAGCCGGGCCTTCTGCGGCGACACCGGCACGCCGCCGTAGCGATACTTCAGCAGGGTGTCCACCGGGCTGCTGGCCGCCTCCGGCGAGCGCGGGTAGCCGGCCTTGGCCGGGTCATTGTCCGAGCCGTAGTAGCGGAACGGAATGAACTGCGCCTCGGCCTGACGGCGAGTCCGGCTGTGACCAGCCCGGCCTAGCGGGTGACTCGGCAGGACGGGTTCGAACTCCCGACCTTCAACTGCGCGTCGGTTAGAGATTTTTTATCATTGGACTGTCGACAAAGTATTTACAAAGTTGATACTTTTATAATTTAGCTCGTGGGGTCATAAACCAAGGGTTACAAGGTCATTAATAAGAGCAATTGATCATTAGATTAGTACATGTATAGTAATAGATTTTCGGTCATAAAATCAATTTAGTCATTATAAATTTGTCATGCGCAATAATCGTTGTCTTGGATATTTTTCAATGAAGTTATTTTAGTCATCAAAAAATTTTCATAGGCCATTGATAATTGGTCATAAAATAATTTGGGTCATTTATATTAAGCGAAAATACTTTTCCAACCAATAATAATTGGTCATAGAGTTTATTCCAGTTATTGATAATTGCTCATAGAATCATTGCAATCTTTAATAATTGGTCATAGTGTCATTTTAATCATTGACAATTAGTCATATAGTCTTTGCAGTCATTGATGGTTGGTCATAAAGCCATTGCAGTCATTGATGATTGGTCATAAAGCCATTGCAGTCATTGATGATTGGTCATAAAGCCATTACAGTCATTGATGATTGGTCATAAAGCCATTGCAGTCATTGATGATTGGTCATAAAGCCATTGCAGTCATTGATGATTGGTCATAAAGCCATTGCAGTCATTGATGATTGGTCATAAAGCCATTGCAGTCATTGATGGTTGGTCATAAAGCCATTGCAGTCATTGATGATTGGTCATAAAGCCATTACAGTCATTGATGATTGGTCATAGAATCATTTCAGTCATTGATGGTTGGTCATAGAATCATTTCAGTCATTGATGGTTGGTCATAGAATCATTTAAGTCATTGATGATTGGTCATAAAGCCATTGCAGTCATTGGTGATTTTTCAAAAATGTTGGCTGCTTCGTGTGAGATCATTTAAAATCCTACAATATGACGGATCAATCGCTCATACAAAATCGAACAACTACTCACGCCTCTTCTCAGTCCCGGCCGCGCACTCGAAGCAGACGGCAGCCGCTAAAAGCAGCAGACACACGGCGGTAAACTTTCCCATCTAAACTGAACCTGTTTGCAGCAGTTCAAACTCTGGGAAAGACCAGTAAAACCTGGAAACCAACAGCTCGGCCACATGCCGCCTCAACTATTTGTCTGATCTGCTCAACCTAGATAAGATAAAGTGATTCAATGAAACAGCGAATCCAGTTGGTCTGCTTAACATGTTCAGGTAACTCAAAATGGGGGGAAATGCTCTCAGGCTGATATTCACCCCCTGGCACCGCGAGTGACCTTAGCGACTTCTCAATATGAAAGATTGAGAGAGAGAGGGAGAGAGAGAGAAAGAAGAGCGGAAAGTCGGAGTCAAAGTGGAGCCGTAAATGTCGGCAATCTAAATAGCCAGTCAGCACCCTAATAACCTCATCTAAACCTGGCCACTCCTGCCTCCAGAGTTCAGTGCATTGTTTATTGAATTTTCCGCAAAAATAAGTCTCATTTGATTAGAAACAAAAATCATTTATTTTGTAGGATATGCTTTTTCCCCTACTACCAGTAGAGTAGTTTGGATATTACTCGTAAAATAAACAGCCGAGATTCGGGGGGTTGCGGGGCGCCGCGCGGCTTCTTTTCGTTGCTTGGGTGATGATATTGATTTTTTATTTCAACCACTGCGACGACATTTTCTGGCGCGGTAGCGGTGCGGCACCCCTAAACAGGTGAATTCCTGGAATCTAACAGGGGAATTCCTGGAATCTAACAGGTGATTGTCCTGGTATCCAACAGGTGAACTCCTGGAATCTAACAGGTGAACTCCTGGAGTCTAACAGGTGAATTCCTGGAATCTAACAGGTGAACTCCTGGAATCTAACAGGTGAGTTCCTGGAATCTAACAGGTGAATTCCTGGAATCTAACAGGTGAATTCCTGGAATCTAACAGGTGAATTCCTGGAATCTAACAGGTGAATTCCTGGAATCTAACAGGTGAATTCCTGGAATCTAACAGGGGAATTCCTGAAATCTAACAGGTGAACTCCTGGAATCTAACAGGTGAATTCCTGGTATCTAACAGGTGAATTCCAGGAATCTAACAGGTGAACTCCTGGAATCTAACAGATGAACTCCTGGTATCTAACAGGTGAACTCCTGGAATCTAACAGGTGAATTCCTGGAATCTAACAGGTGAATTCCTGGAATCTAACAGGGGAATTCCTGAAATCTAACAGGTGAATTCCTGGAATCTAACAGGTGATTGTCCTGGAATCTAACAGGTGAACTCCTGGAGTCTAACAGATGATATCCACAGTCTAACAGGTGATATCCCACAGTCTAACAGATGATATCCACAGTCTAACAGGTGATATTCCACAGTCTAACATGTGATATCCCACAGTCTAACAGGTGATATCCCACAGTCTAACAGGTGATAACCCACAGTCTAACAGGTGATATCCCACAGTCTAACAGGTGATATCCCACAGTCTAACAGGTGATATTCCACAGTCTAACAGGTGATATCCCACAGTCTAACAGGTGATATTCCACAGTCTAACAGATGATATCCACAGTCTAACAGGTGATATTCCACAGTCTAACATGTGATATCCCACAGTCTAACAGGTGATATCCCACAGTCTAACAGGTGATAACCCACAGTCTAACAGGTGATATCCCACAGTCTAACAGGTGATATCCCACAGTCTAACAGGTGATATTCCACAGTCTAACAGGTGATATCCCACAGTCTAACAGGTGATATTCCACAGTCTAACAGGTGATATCCCACAGTCTAACAGGTGATATTCCACAGTCTAACAGGTGATATTCCACAGTCTAACAGGTGATATCCCACAGTCTAACAGGTGATATTCCACAGTCTAACAGGTGATATTCCACAGTCTAACAGGTGATATCCCACAGTCTAACAGGTGATATCCCACAGTCTAACAGGTGATATTCCACAGTCTAACAGGTGATATTCCACAGTCTAACAGGTGATATTCCACAGTCTAACAGGTGATATTCCACAGTCTAACAGGTGATATCCCACAGTCTAACAGGTGATATTCCACAGTCTAACAGGTGATATTCCACAGTCTAACAGGTGATATCCCACAGTCTAACAGGTGATATCCCACAGTCTAACAGGTGATATTCCACAGTCTAACAGGTGATATTCCACAGTCTAACAGGTGATATTCCACAGTCTAACAGGTGATATCCCACAGTCTAACAGGTGATATCCCACAGTCTAACAGGTGATATTCCACAGTCTAACAGGTGATATTCCACAGTCTAACAGGTGATATTCCACAGTCTAACAGGTGATATTCCACAGTCTAACAGGTGATATCCCACAGTCTAACAGGTGATATTCCACAGTCTAACAGGTGATATTCCACAGTCTACAAAAAACAGACAATACGCGTAAAGTAGAACGCATCATTGTTGAATAAAATTTGCCAAAACCAGGAGGGGAGCATACCTACCGACCTTGGCCAACAACTGGGACTCAGGGAAACCCTGGAAAAAATGCAAAAGCTCAGAATTGATGAGGCGGAAACCAAAAAACGCTTGCAGTAGTCTCCAAACTCCACCCCAGTTCAGCAGATTCCACTTCCCAACTGAGCAATCAGGTAGTTTGAAAATAAGTTTTGCATTGTAAATAATACCAGCGAGTCTGAAAGCACCCGCCAACCCCCGCACCGCACCCCATCTCTGAGGTTCACGATGCATTGCCCGTAAAATGGGACTGGGACTGGGACTGGGACTGGGACTGGGACTGGGACTGGGACTGGGACTGGGACTGGGACTGGGACTGGGACTGGGACTGAGACTGGGACTGGGACTGGGACTGGGACTGGGACTGGGACTGGACTCTCGGAGTCTCGGGTGTCAGAACTGACAGCCAGACCGCAAACAGCTGCCCATGCCTTTCAATCAGATACATTAAGTTCGTTCTTTTTTGACCAATAAACATCGAATAATATCGCTCAACGAGTATTGTTGCGCATCCCGAAATATCACCTAAAATTTGAGTCATACTGGCGTTTTACTGCTCGCATTGAAACACAGACGCGATGAGGTTTGCAAATGCAAAGAGCTTTCAACCCCCCCCCCAAGTTCCCACACGCAAGCCTAGTGGCGGGCCATAAAACCAGTTCAATGCAAACACTGAGATTTTTTTCAACGTGCCTCTAAAACGCTTTTCCCAAGCTTTCCCAACTGTCTATGACCCGAAAGGCCTGCCACATCCTCTACCTGCATTGTCTCTCCCCTTTTATGAGTCACCGCCCCCGGTGCACTTTGAATTTCGAACAGCTGTTCGCTCCAAAAGTGCGCCGCCGCGGCGATGCAGGAAGCCAATTGCCGGCACAGACTCCTTTGTCCCTGTCTTCTCTGAGAGCAAAACTGAAAAAATATATGGCTGACTGTTCACAGAACAGAGCCTTCTCTTGCTCGAACTTGCTTGATAAAGTTGTAAAGTTCTGTTTGATACGAAATATGACAATAATTATCTCCCTTACATGCACTTAGTTTCTCAACTTATACCCAAACTGTCTATGACCCAACTTTTCTATGACCCAAACTGTCTATTACCCAAGTCTGTGACCCAAACTGTCTATGACCCAAACTGTTTGTGACCCAAACTGTCTATGACCCAAACTGTCTATGACCCAAACTGTCTATGACCCAAACTGTATATGACCCAAACTGTCTATGATCCAAACTATCTATGATCCAAACTGTCTATGACCCAAACTGTCTATGACCCAAACTGTCTATGACCCAAACTGTCTATGACCCAAACTGTCTATTACCCAAGTCTGTGACCCAAACTGTCTATGACCCAAACTGTTTGTGACCCAAACTGTCTGTGACCAAAACTGTTTATGACCAAAACTGTCTGTGATCCAAACTGTCTATGACCCAAACTGTCTATGACCAAAACTGTCTGTGACCAAAACTGTCTATGACCAAAACTGTCTGTGATCCAAACTGTCTATGACCCAAACTGTCTATGACCCAAACTGTCTATTACCCAAGTCTGTGACCCAAACTGTCTATGACCCAAACTGTTTGTGACCCAAACTGTCTGTGACCAAAACTGTCTGTGACCAAAACTGTTTATGACCAAAACTGTCTGTGATCCAAACTGTCTATGACCCAAACTGTCTATGACCAAAACTGTCTGTGACCAAAACTGTCTATGACCAAAACTGTCTGTGATCCAAACTGTCTATGACCCAAACTGTCTATGACCCAAACTGTCTATTACCCAAGTCTGTGACCCAAACTGTCTATGACCCAAACTGTTTGTGACCCAAACTGTCTGTGACCAAAACTGTCTGTGACCAAAACTGTCTATGACCAAAACTGTCTGTGATCCAAACTGTCTATGACCCAAACTGTCTATGACCCAAACTGTCTATGACCCAAACTGTCTGTGACCAAAACTGTCTATGACCAAAACTGTCTGTGATCCAAACTGTCTATGACCCAAACTGTCTATGACCAAAACTGTCTGTGATCCAAACTGTCTATGACCCAAACTGTCTATGACCCAAACTGTCTATGACCCAAACTGTCTATGACCCAAACTGTCTATGACCCAAACTGTCTATGACCAATCCAAACTGTCCGTAGTCTATGACCCAACCAAAGTGTCCATGTGGTCAACCAAACTGTTTATGACCAATAGAGTATATACAAAATGAATTTTGGATTCTCTTTGTTCAAATTGAATGCCATCTTGTAAATGTAATGACAGTATGAGTCAAAAAATGTTTTCCTTAAAACTGGATGAGGACATGTTTAGACTTGCGTAAATTTTGCGTGCGTTCGGATTCGGAGCATTCAACATGGCCCTGTGGCAGTCTGGGGCTCAGTTAGGCAATTTCATGTAAGGGATTGCGCAATTCCAATGGCTACAGCTGGATGAGCAGAGATAAACGAGGGCGAGTCATGGTCAGAGTGGATTTGGAGTGTTGACCGAATTTCGATGTAAAACAAAGAGCCCAGCTAAACTCGATTTACAGTAAAGTTTAAAAACCAATATTGCTTCTACATCTAATTCGTGTCAGGTGAAGAAAGCATGCAGTTTCACTTCACGCGAGACCCTTTGAAGTGGTGAAAGAAGTCAGACAGCGCCTTAGGGTGACTAAATACGGTGTAATACTGTGTATGGTTGCCCTTGGGCTGTTTGACTAACCACCTTCTCCTGACTCTCCCTGTGTCTGTCTGTGTCAGCTTCTCCTGAGTCTCCCCTGTCTCTGTCTGTGTCAGCTTCCCCTGACTCTCCCTGTGTCTGTCTGTGTCAGCTTCTCCTGACTCTCCCCTTGTCTCTGTCTGTGTCAGCTTCTCCTGAGTCTCCCCTGTCTCTGTCTGTGTCAGCTTCCCCTGACTCTCCCTGTGTCTGTCTGTGTCAGCTTCTCCTGACTCTCCCCTTGTCTCTGTCTGTGTCAGCTTCTACTGACTCTCCCCTGTCTCTGTCTGTATCAGCTTCTCCTGACTCTCCGTTGTCTCTGTCTGTATCAGCTTCTCCTGACTCTCCGTTGTCTCTGTCTGTATCAGCTTCTCCTGACTCTCCGTTGTCTCTGTCTGTATCAGCTTCTCCTGACTCTCCGTTGTCTCTGTCTGTGTCAGCTTCTCCTGACTCTCCCTGGTCTCTGTCTGTGTCAGCTTCTCCTGACTCTCCCTGTCTCTGTCTGTGTCAGCTTTTAAATCATTTTCCCTTTTCACTTTTCACCTTTTTTCTCTTATCCTTGTCACAATCTGAATCCACAGATTCCACAGCATCTTGTTCAGGGCTCGTAAATTCTTGGGGGAATCGCTCTAAACTGTCTAATAACTGTTCTCGTTTGTTTTTTCCCCTTTCTCGGGTTCGAAACTCGATATCGAACTCGTAGGAGGCGCCACCCGCTAAATGCAGGAACCAGGAAGCAATTGCAGAGTTGGGTTGCAGAGAGCTTTCAGTTACGGCTGGTAGAGAGAGAGCTCGGTTGGACCCTGTCCCGGATAACGGACTCCTCCACCTTGTAATTCAATATTTCCAAATTATCACAAATAAAAATCGACTGTCAGATAGTGATGAATAATAAAGTACTTCAAGTGAGCCGAGCGCCAAGTTTCTTTTTTTGTATACGAGCAGCAAGCTTTGCTCTTGATCTTCAACTAAGCCAAGATAAATTTTCGAAGGACTGAGGCGGCGGCGGCGGCGGCGGCGGCGGCGGCGGCGGCGGCGGCGGCAGGGGCGGGGGTGGGTGCATGGCCTGCAATTTCATACGTCCTTCATCAAAGTGAACTCTATCCAGTTGTAACTTATTGCAACAGAAGCAGATTTTTAGCATGGGAATAAAAAAAGCTGGAACGCAGAACTGCTTGCTGAGTCAGTGACCGGTGGCCTTACCCGTAAAAAACCCTATATATTCTTGAAATGCCTTTGTGTCCCTCACTCGTTTCCGCCCACCTTGTCTTTTCTCGGGAATTTTTGCTACATTTAATTTTACTGGTTTCTATGTTTTTCAGGAAGGGCGGATATCGGTGGGATCTGGTGGGAAGGGGCGGATATCGTGGGAGCGGGTAGGAAGGGGCGGATATCGGTGGGAGCGGGTAGGAAGGGGCGGATATCGGTTGGAGCGGGTGGGAAGGGGCGGATATCGTGGGAGCGGGTAGGAAGGGGTGGATATCGGTGGGATCTGGTGGGAAGGGGCGGATATCGGTGGGATCTGGTGGGAAGGGGCGGATATCGGTGGGAGCGGGTAGGAAGGGGCGGGTATCGGTGGGAGCGGGTGTGAATGGGGCGGATATCGGTGGGATCTGGTGGGAAGGGGCGGGTATCGGTGGGAGTGAGTGTGAAGGGGCGGATATCGGTGGGAGCGGGTGTGAAGGGGCGGATATCGGTGGGAGTGAGTGTGAAGGGGCGGATATCGGTGTGGGAGCGGGTGGTAAGGGGGCGGATATCGGTGGGAGCGGGTGTGAAGGGGCGGATACCGGTGTGGGAGCGGGTGGTAAGGGGTGGATATCGGTGGGAGCGGGTAGGAAGGGGCGGATATCGGTGGGAGCGGGTGTGAAGGGGCGGATATCGGTGGGAGTGAGTGTGAAGGGGCGGATATCGGTGTGGAAGCGGATGTGAAGGGGGCGGATATCGGTGTGGGAGCGGGTGGTAAGGGGCGGATATCGGTGATAGCTGGTGAGAAGGGGCGGATATCGGTGTGGAAGTGGGTGTGAATGGGGCGGATATCGGTGGGAGCGGATGTGAATGGGGCGGATATCGCTGGAAGAGTGGCTACGAAGGGGCGGATATCGGTGGGGGAGTGGGTAGGAAGGGGCGGATATCGGTGTGGGAGCGGGTGGTAAGGGGCGGATATCGGTGATAGCTGGTGAGAAGGGGCGGATATCGGTGTGGAAGTGGGTGTGAATGGGGCGGATATCGGTGGGAGCGGATGTGAATGGGGCGGATATCGCTGGAAGAGTGGGTACGAAGGGGCGGATATCGGTGTGGGAGCGGGTGGTAAGGGGCGGACATCGGTGGGAGCGGGTGTGAAGGGGCGGATATCGGTGGGAGTGAGTGTGAAGGGGCGGATATCGGTGGGAGTGAGTGTGAAGGGGCGGATATCGGTGTGGAAGCGGATGTGAAGGGGGCGGATATCGGTGTGGGAGCGGGTGGTAAGGGGCGGATATCGGTGGGAGCGGGTAGGAAGGGGCGGATATCGGTGTGGGAGCAGGTGGGAAGGGGCGGATATCGGTGATAGCTGGTGAGAAGGGGCGGATATCGGTGTGGAAGTGGGTGTGAATGGGGCGGATATCGGTGGGAGCGGATGTGAATGGGGCGGATATCGCTGGAAGAGTGGGTACGAAGGGGCGGATATCGGTGGGGGAGTGGGTAGGAAGGGGCGGATATCGGTGGGTGAGCGGGTAGGAAGGGCGGATATCGGTGGCGGAATCGGTAGGAAGGGGCGGATATCGGTTGGAGCGGATGGAACCAAGAGTTCACTGCTTAATCCAGGTGGGCCACAAAACAAAGAAATGCTAATTCGCAAACCGAGTTATTAAAACTTGACTTCGTGACCCAAGTTGTTCAATTATTCCTATTGTCATTTTCACACATTTTCCACTTTGCTCAGTATTGCTGGATGCGCTAAAAATGCCCTCGAGCTTCACAGTTTGTCAACAAATAAATTCGAAAATGGAATCCCCGTTGCCAGGCTAGAGGGTGCCAACCCGAATGTTTTGACTCAACGGGCCCAGCGCTTATTAATCCAGTTATGGAACAAAAGCATGGGATTATAGAAGTATCTGAGACATATTGGCTGGTCCTGACTCCTCGTATAAACTCGTCCGGCCGTTGCCAGGCGCATCATTTTCGAGTAAAGGTGACTGGATGACTAATTAGATAAGGCCCATTGTTTCTCTAAGTTGGATTACGAGTTAAAAAACATAATTTTCATAATTTCAATGTAAATATTTATTACGACATGAAAGGAAGAGAAGAGAGGAGAGAGGAACGAGGAGATCAGAGAGGAGAGGAGAGAGGAGAAAAGAGAGAAGAGGAGAGGAGAGGAGAGGAGAGGAGAGGAGAGGAGAGGAGAGGAGAGGAGAGGAGAGGAGAGGAGAGGAGAGGAGAGGAGAGGAGAGGAGAGGAGAGGAGAGGAGAGGAGAGGAGAGGAGAGGAGAGGAGAGGAGAGGAGAGGAGAGGAGAGGAGAGGAGAGGAGAGGAGAGGAGAGGAGAGGAGAGGAGAGGAGAGGAGAGGAGAGGAGAGGAGAGGAGAGGAGAGGAGAGGAGAGGAGAGGAGAGGAGAGGAGAGAGGAGAGGAGAGGAGAGGAGAGGAGAGGAGAGGAGAGGAGAGGAGAGGAGAGGAGAGGAGAGGAGAGGAGAGGAGAGGAGAGGAGAGGAGAGGAGAGGAGAGGAGAGGAGAGGAGAGGAGAGGAGAGGAGAGGAGAGGAGAGGAGAGGAGAGGAGAGGAGAGGAGAGGAGAGGAGAGGAGAGGAGAGAGAGAGGAGAGGAGAGGAGAGGAGAGGAGAGGAGAGGAGAGGAGAGGAGAGGAGAGGAGAGGAGAGGAGAGGAGAGGAGAGGAGAGGAGAGGAGAGGAGAGGAGAGGAGAGGAGAGAGGATAGGAGAGGAGAGGAGAGGAGAGGAGAGGAGAGGAGAGGAGAGGAGAGGATGGAGCAGAGGGGAGAGAAGAAGGGAGAAGAGAGGAGAGGATGGATCAGAGGGGAGAGAAGAAGGGAGAAGAGAGGAGAGGATGGATCAGAGGGGAGAGAAGAAGGGAGATATAGAGAGAAGAGAGCTGAGAAGTGACAACGCGGGTTTGCTATTGCGAAGTTTCAAAGGCCAGAGCTTGCAGACCCCAAATTGAGTTGAATTCAGTGGCCTGGGGTGTGGGTGTGTTCGCTCGCAAAAAGACCAATACATACAAACTAAAACTCTGAATGCTTCATGTAGAATATCTCCTCTCTCTTAGGTTGATAGAATGCACAATTGCATAAGTTGGCACACAATAAAACACAAAATGTCCACACTAAAAAAACTTGACTTAGCATTAATACAGAACAAAGACTTGCATATCATATATTTATAGAATATTACTATAGATTAGGCATGCAATCACCCGTGAGAGATACGACCCCCGGGTGAAGTGGCTGGGAACTGGGACCTCGGACTTCTGGGGGCCGACAAAAGCTTTGACCTGTCCCGTCTGAGGGATGACGGAGCTGAGAGAGAGGAAAACAGGAAAGGTGGGGAAACTGACTGTCATGGACTGCCAACAAGGTTACGCTTTCCTCTGGACTGGAGGCGAACCTTTTTAGCACCCGAATTGGCGCCCCTCAGCACCCGAATTGGCGCCCCTCAGCACCCGAATTGGCGCCCCTCAGCACCCGAATTGGCGCCCCTCAGCACCCGAATTGGCGCCCCTCAGCACCCGAATTGGCGCCCCTCAGCACCCGAATTGGCGCCCCTCAGCACCCGAATTGGCGCCCCTCAGCACCCGAATTGGCGCCCCTCAGCACCCGAATTGGCGCCCCTCAGCAACCGAATTGGCGCCCCTCAGCACCCGAATTGGCGCCCCTCAGCACCCGAATTGGCGCCCCTCAGCTTGAATTTACTTGAATTTGTTTAAGTTCTGCAATGCGTCGTAAATTAAATTTGCCAGTCCTTATCTCCAGTCCGGCTTTGCTTAACGCTTTTAGCAGTCCATGGATTGACTGCGAGAGCTCTCTGAGAACGATCGATATCTTGTACGTACGTCCGCGTATGGCGCCACTTTCTGTCATTTCCTATGAGTTATGAGTGCTCGGTGCTTTCTCAGTTCTCCGCGCCAACATCTGGAAAATCTGGAAATTTCTTACCGTTAAATTAAAATAACTAAATGAAGCAAATCTTTTGAAGAGGCCGAATTTGTGTAAATTTTCTTACAAGCCACTGGCTTCTCTGGTTGGAGTTGGGGGGTTTTAAAAAGTTTGAAAGATCTGACGATGATATCAAACATAATCCATTTTGTGCTTTCAAGTGCGCGCTTATGCCAGTTTGCGCTTATTTCAGTTTGTGCTTATGCCAGTTTGCGCTTATCCCAGTTTGCGCTTATCCCAGTTTGCGCTTATCCCAGTTTGCGCTAATGCCAGTTTGCGCTTATGCCAGTTTGCGCTTATGCCAGTTTGCGCTTATGCCAGTTTACGCATATGCCAGTTTGCGCTTATCCCAGTTTGCGCTTATGCCAGTTTGCGCTTATCCCAGTTTGCGCTTATGTCAGTTTGCGCTTATCCTAGTTTGTGCTTATGCCAGTTTGCGCTTATGCCAGTTTGCGCTTATCCCAGTTTGCGCTTATGCCAGTTTGCGCTTATCCCAGTTTGCGCTTATCCCAGTTTACGCATATGCCAGTTTGCGCTTATCCCAGTTTGCGCTTATCCCAGTTTGCGCTTATGCCAGTTTGCACTTATCCCAGTTTGCGCTTATGCCAGTTTGCGCTTATCCCAGTTTGCGCTTATGCCAGTTTGCGCTTATCCCAGTTTGCGCTTATCCCAGTTTGCGCTTATCCCAGTTTGCGCTTATGCCAGTTTGCGCTTATGCCAGTTTACGCTTATGCCAGTTTGGGCTTATGCAGGTTTGGGCTTATGCCAGTTTGGGCTTATTCCAGTTTGCGCTTATGCCGCTGAACCGAACGAAAATAATTTATCCACAGCTGCATGGGAAGGAATGCCAAACTGCTGGCTTACAATATGAACTACATCTATATGGTTTATAGTTTATACAATTTAAACAAACTCTTATTCAAGACAAGCGAAGCTAAGAAATCTATTTTAGTTCAAACATGAGTTACACCAGCTGCGGATAATGATGAACATTTGATGAAGTTAAGTTAAGAAAGGAGTCTGATGAGCTAGTGGCGGCTGTCAAAGTTGACAATCCAACTCATTTGACAACTGCCATCGCACCTGGTGTGTGAACTTTGTCAAGAAATTTGTCATCAGTCGCATTTTATGGCATTTTTGTGGAACGCTACTTCATTCATACATTTGTTCGCTTAGCATATCTTTGAAACAGTCACTTATTTGGAGAATTTCACTGGGGAATCAGGTCGCAATTGTAAGTTCAATAGAATAGAAAGCGCATTTGTAGTAGCATTCTGGTACTGGAGGGGGGTCCTGACTAATTTGGGAGACCAGGTCATGAGGGTCCTTCAACCTCAGATCTTGGGTCATTCAGCATCAGATCATGGGGTCATTCAGCCTCAGATCATGGGTCATTCAGCCTCAGATCATGGGGTCATTCAGCCTCAGATCATGGGGTCATTCAGCCTCAGATCATGGGTCATTCAGCCTCAGATCATGGGGTCATTCAGCCTCAGATCATGGGTCATTGAACCTCAGATCATGGGGTCATTCAGCCTCAGATCATGGGGTCATTCAGCTTCAGATCATGGGGTCATTCAGCCTCAGATGATGGGGTCATTCAGGCTAAGATCATGGGGTCATTCAGCCTCAGATCATGGGGTCATTCAGCCTCAGATCATGGGGTCATTCAGCCTTAGATCATAGATCATTCAGCCACAGTTCATGGGTCATTCAGCCTCAGATGATGGGGTCATTCAGCCTCAGATCATGGGTCATTCAGCCTCAGATCATGGGGTCATTCAGCCTCAGATCATGGGGTCATTCAGCCTCAGATCATGGGTCATTCAGCCTCAGATCATGGGGTCATTCAGCCTCAGATCATGGCTCATTCAGCTTCAGATCATGGGGTCATTCAGCCTCAGATGATGGGGTCATTCAGGCTAAGATCATGGGGTCATTCAGCCTCAGATCATGGGGTCATTCAGCCTCAGATCATGGGGTCATTCAGCCTTAGATCATAGATCATTCAGCCACAGTTCATGGGTCATTCAGCCTCAGATGATGGGGTCATTCAGCCTCAGATCATGGGTCATTCAGCCTCAGATCATGGGGTCATTCAGCCTCAGATCATGGGGTCATTCAGCCTCAGATCATGGGTCATTCAGCCTCAGATCATGGGGTCATTCAGCCTCAGATCATGGGTCATTCAGCCTCAGATCATGGGTCATTCAGCCTCAGATCATGGGTCATTCAGCCTCAGATCATGGGTCATTCAACCTCAGATCATGGGGTCATTCAGCCTCAGATCATAGGTCATTCAACCTCAGATCATGGGGTCATTCAGCCTCAGATCATGGAGTCATTCAACCTCAGATCATGGGTCATTCAGCCTCAGATGATGGGGTCATTCAACCTCAGATCATGGCTCATTCAGCCTCAGATCATGGGGTCATTCAGCCTCAGATCATGGGGTCATTCAGCCTCAGATCATGGGGTCATTCAGCCTCAGATCATGGGGTCATTCAGCCTCAGATCATGGCTCATTCAACCTCAGATCATGGGTCATTCAGCCTCAGATCATGGGTCATTCAGCCTCAGATCATGGGTCATTCAACCTCAGATCATGGGTCATTCAGCCTCAGATCATGGGGTCATTCAACCTCAGATCATGGCTCATTCAGCCTCAGATCATGGGGTCATTCAGCCTCAGATCATGGAGTCATTCAACCTCAGATCATGGGTCATTCAACCTCAGATCATGGAGTCATTCAACCTCAGATCATGGGTCATTCAACCTCAGATCATGGGGTCATTCAGCCTCAGATCATGGGGTCATTCAGCCTCAGATCATGGAGTCATTCAACCTCAGATCATGGGTCATTCAACCTCAGATCATGGAGTCATTCAACCTCAGATCATGGGGTCATTCAGCTTCAGATCATGGGGTCATTCAACCTCAGATCATGGGGTCATTCAGCCTCAGATCATGGGGTCATTCAACCTCAGATCATGGGTCATTCAGCCTCAGATCAGATCATGGGATCATTCAGCCTCAGATCATGGAGTCATTCAACCTCAGATCATGGGTCATTCAACCTCAGATCATGGAGTCATTCAACCTCAGATCATGGGGTCATTCAGCTTCAGATCATGGGTCATTCGGCCTCGGATCATGGGGTCATTCAGCCGGTAGACTGGACTAAAAGAACCGAGGCAATTTCCGTTAGAACTCAAACCAATTCACATTAAAATAGTTAAGTTTGAAACCGGATCTTGCACAATCCCACTTGAGCCACGGGGATCACACAATTAGAGTTAATGTAATCATTATCAGAGGATGCCACGCCCTTGGCATGAGCAATCAGCTGATTCAATGCTCAGAGGACACGGCCGAGTGACCTCCAATTGCTCAGCAACTTGGCCTAGGAGAAGTTCTATTCCAATAATTGTTTAGAACCGGTCTCTCAGCGGAAATAGGGGAACCCAATTGGGTGGGCAGCCGCCCCCCCCCCATCAAACTCCACACAGCAACCCAATGAGGCAGCCGGGCAGTCACGAGGCGGAGGCGTGCCGCAGTGCCGCCATGCAGTTCCGCTCGAGGTCCCGTGCCGAGCCGAGCGCAGACCATTGGTCGCGAGCCGGCCCGGCGGGGAGGCGGCTGGCGGCGGGCGGCAGCTTATAACCCCGGAGGCCGCCCCGCGCTCCATCAAGAAGCCTCGATTCTGCTTCCTTATTTCCTCAAGTTAAGCATCAAGTCAAGTATTACCTACCCGACATAGGAGCATGGAGCAGAGACGACTCAGCAAGCAGGTGATGGAGCGACAGAGACGGGCCAGGATCAATGCCAGCTTGAACAGGCTCAAGGAGCTGCTGCAGTTGAACAGGCGGGTGGACCCCGACCGGCTGCAGCGGCTGGAGAAGGCCGACATCCTTGAGCTGACTGTCGCCCTGTTGCAGCAGAGGAATCCGCAGCAGCAGCAGCAGCTGGGATACTCGATGACGATGCCGGCCTCCAGCACTTCGACCGCCGCCGCCACCGCCGCCGCCGCCGCCACCACTGTCAAGCCGAAGAAGTCTTTGTCCTCGACATCGTCGACAGTGGACTCCGGCTCCGACGAGGACTCCTGGCAGTCGGGAGGCGCCGTCTTCAACTCGAGGCTCGAGCAGCAGCAGCAGCAGCGACATCCTCTTGCGTCGCTAGAGAACCACCAGCCAACGGATCAGACAGTCTGGCGTCCTTGGTAACGCCATGGCAACCGAGCGATGAAGGACTTAGCAGAAAATCAAAAACTTTTATATCCGAATGCTTCGTTCGGGTTTCCACCTGACTTCTTCAATCTTTCAATACCAATAAGCCGTGCCTTTGCAGCCAGCCCTCTCGCATAAAATGGTGTTCCAGCACGTTTGAATTCAATAAATTTGTGCAGCCTGTAGTGTTATGGTAGCTTTTAATCACTTGATTTATGATCAGTGCAATGCAATATCATGCAATATTCAATATATACAATATATTTTACTTATTTGTGCAAATCTAATATGCAGTTGATGCAGTTAATGCTATATGCGCCTTGTCATACTCAATCTTATAATATAGCGCAAAAATATACTATTATTAATATTTTCAAATTATTCTTTCAATCAATAAATACTATAAATCCATTAATTTTCATATTTATTTCATTAATATGTTTGAAATGGTTAAATAGACGTTAGACCATTACGAAATAAATCATATCACACTGTTGTAGCTTTCACAAAACTTATGCATACATTTTTAACGTTGCACTACTCAATGCAATATTCAGTAGTATATCACAGCTGTTTTGGCCATGCTATTGCAATGATTCAATAAAAATATACTAATTACACACTATAAATTGAAGTGCAAAATTTCAAACGATGTTAGAAAAATCTTCATTAACTCATTTTAAATCTTACCTGGCTATTTTTGTTCAAGCATCCATTCAGCTGATAGTTGCCATGGCGTTGCCACGGTCTAAGCTGATCTTTATATCCATGTAGTGATGACGCAAGCATTGAAATCGTTATCCTATTTCACACCTGGATCGATTTTTTGACCCACGCGCGAGCCAGGTGGGATAAGTAAGTTGAGGAGACGGGAGGGGGCTTAAGCCAACCAGCCATGAAAACCCCTGCGGTGGCCGGCACTGGACACGAGCGAGAGAGCGAGAGAGGGCCTAATTTCACACCTTGCTAAGCTCGTAAGAGTCAATTGTTGCGAGGGCCAGAGGCTTATGGAGTGAGAATCTCTTTAGCGCTGGGTTCATCTTAATATGGCATGCCTAACAATAGCATTTGGTTTTTGCATTGTCGCCAGGGCAATGGTCTCACTGTCTGTACTGCGGCTCAATGGGCCGCTTTGTCGTTTATTGCGCAATCTTTATCTAATCTGATTAGCCAGGCGAATCGTTTGAAGCTTTGTAAGGCAAGAAGACCAGCTACGATTTCGATCTGGCTTTTAAACGCTTTTTTTTGAAAGTTTAAAAAGTTCTGATGAATCAAATTTACAGTGCGCATGTATGTTGCTATGCCAGACTTGATAGTGGCGCCTCTCAGATATGATTAGTGGCGCCTCTCAGACTTGATAAGTGGCGCCTCTCAGCTTTGATAGTGTGGCGCCCCTCAGACTTGGTAGTGGCGCGTCTCAGATTTGACAAGTGGCGCCTCTCAGCTTTGATAGTGGCGCCCCTCAGACTTGATAGTGGCGCCCCTCAGACTTGAAAGTGGCGCCTCAGACTTAATACTGTAGGTGGCGCCTCTCAGCTTTGATAGTGTGGCGCCCCTCAGACTTGGTAGTGGCACGTCTCAGATTTGACAAGTGGCGCCTCTCAGCTTTGATAGTGGTGCCTCTCAGACTTGATAAGTGGCGCCTCTCAGGTTTGATAGTGACGCCTCTCAGACTAGATTAGTGGCGCCTCTCAGACTTCATACGTGGCACCTCTCAGAGTTGATTAGTGGCGCCTCTCAGATTTGATAGTGCTCTCAGATATGATTAGTGGCGCCTCTCAGACTTGATAAGTGGCGCCTCTCAGCTTTGATAGTGTGGCGCCCCTCAGACTTGGTAGTGGCGCGTCTCAGATTTGACAAGTGGCGCCTCTCAGCTTTGATAGTCACGCCCCTCAAACTTAATACTGTAGGTGGCGCCTCTCAGCTTTGATAGTGTGGCGCCGCTCAGACTTGGTAGTGGCACGTCTCAGATTTGACAAGTGACGCCTCTCAGCTTTGATAGTGGTGCCTCTGAGACTTGATAAGTGGCGCCTCTCAGACTTGATAGTGACGCCTCTCAGACTTAATACGTGGCGCCTCTCAGATTTGATCAGTGGCGCCTCTTAGATTTGATTAGTGGCGCCTCTCAGATTGGATAGTGGCGCCTCAGCTTTGATAGTGGCGCCTCTCAGATTTGATTTGTGGCGCCTCTCAGTTTTGATAGTGACGCCCAACAGCCACGAACTTGGCATCTCTCAAACTTGATGGTGGCGCCACAAAACTGTTTAAATTGACTTCCCAGTTTTGCTAAGAACAATTCGGAATGGTAAAACAAAAGAAAAAAGACAAAAATTAAGCATGAAAATTTGCGTTTCACTTTTAGCGCCAAAATTTAACAAATTAAAAACATGAGAAAATCCTATTTTACTACTCATTATGCTACTAACAGTAGAGTAAAAAGTTTTTTTCACAGCCAAATTTTGTTTACTTGAAAAGAAAACTTTATAATCCCAAACATGGCCAAAGTAACAAAGGAAAATGCACGGGATTTTTGGATGGATAAAAGAAATTAGCTAAAACTGGGGGAGTGGCGTTCAGTATTTACAGTTCGGAACTCTGGATAATGAAATTACAAAGTCAAGCATTTCCTAGCTAATTTCATAGAACTCTTACGAGTACACAATAACTTTATACAACACAGCATTTTGATTTGGAGAACAATATAAATTCAATCAAATATTTAACAGACCGATTGACCAACAATGCGACAGCTGTTGCTAATGCAGAGTAGCTAATAGCATCTTCATACCCGGACAGTCTGTCACTCATTGGTCATTGTCACCCCGTCGGTCATTTAGTCCGCTACTCATGGGTCGCTTGATTTGTCACACCACGGCTGTTTAATCTGTCACTTCAAGGTCACTTGGTCTGTCACTCTACGGTTATTTGATCTGTCACTCCACGGTTATTTAATCTGTCACTCTAACGGTCATTTGATCTGTCACTCCACGGTTATTTAATCTGTCACTCCTCCTTCATCCAGCCTGTCACCCATCGTCCATGCAGTCTGTCCCTCCTCAGCCATTATGTCTGTCACTCCCCCCCAAAAAAAACCGGTCAGTGAGGCTGCTGCTGCTGCTGCTGCTCATACTTGAACACGGTGGACACCTGGTCCTTCCTGTACCGCTCCAGCGGCCCAGCCTGGCGCCGCAGCAGCTCCTTAGCGTAGTCATTGCCAATCAGGCCGGCCTGCCGCAGGGCGCCCTCCAGCCGGACCCTCGGATCGGCCAGAATCTGCTTGTCGGTGAAAGTCGTCGCAGTCGGACCCGGCGCGTGAACTGGCAGCGGCTCGTCAGCTTCTTCGTCTGCCGAGGACTGGCCGCGCCTGCGGTGCTGGTGCAGCTTGGAGGCGGCGGTGTCCCCGGTGGCCCGCTCGATGTCCGGCAGGACGCGCGGCCTGACAAGTTCGCGCAGGTGCTCCAGCCGCTCCTCGCGCTGCACACCAGCTTCGGCCTGGGGGGCGGATGAGACTTTATCTACTTCTAAATCGAATTCTCCAATCTACTTCTCACTCGAATTCTCCAATCTACTTCTCACTCGAATTCTCCAATCTACTTCTCACTCGAATTCTCCAATCTACTTCTCACTCGAATTCTCCAGTCTACTTCTCACCTGAATTCTCCAATCTACTTCTCACTCGAATTCTCCAGTCTACTTCTCACCTGAATTCTCCAATCTACTTCTCACTCGAATTCTCCAATCTACTTCTCACCTGAATTCTCCAATCTACTTCTCAATCGCATTTTCCAGTCTACTTCTCACTCGAATTCTCCAATCTACTTCTAAATCAAATTCTCTAATCTACTTCTCACTCGAATTCTCTAATCTACTTCGTACCTGAGTTCTCCACTCTACTGCCTTTATTCTATACTTCTTTATCTGCTTCTACTAGTCTTACCAGCTGCTCAGTTCGCATCCTCTCAGCCTCCATCCGCTTGCTCCGCTCCTCTCGCCGGTAGCCGATCCGCTGGGCGTCCCGCTCCGCCTGCTCACGCAGCTGCCGCTTCAGCTGCTCCAGCCTGGCCTCCTCGCGGGCAGCCGCCTCGCTGCGCAGCCGCTCCTTCTCCTGCTGGTAGGTCGACAGTTGCCTCCGCTGCTGCTGCCGCTGCCGCTCCTCCCGCTCGGCCTCCTGGCGCTCCCGCTCCTCCAGCTCTTGCCGGCGCCGCTCCTCGGCGCGCAACTCCAACTGGGCCTCTTCCTCTTTCTGTTGGCGCCAGACGCGCAACTTTTCGGATAAAACGGCGCGCAAAGCGTCGCGCTTGTCTCGCTCGCCTGAGGGGTAATTAGCATCTACTGATTCTAAATACCCCATCTACTGATTCTGAATACCCCATCTATTGATTCTGAATACCACATCTACTGATTCTAAATACCCCATCTACTGATTCTAAATACCCCATCTACTGATTCTAAATACCCCATCTACTGCTTCTAAATACCCCATCTACTGCTTCTAAATACCCCATCTACTGATTCTAAATACCCCATCTACAGATTCTGAATACCCCATCTACTGATTCTAAATACCCCATCTACTGACTCTAAATACCCCATCTACTGATTCTGAATACCTCATCTACTGATTCTGAATACCCCATCTACTGATTCTAAATACCCCATCTACTGATTCTAAATACCCCATTTACTGGTTCTAAATCCTTTACTGATTCTAAATACCCCATCTACTGATTCTAAATACCCCATCTACTGATTCTGAATACCCCATCTACTGATTCTGAATACCCAATTTACTGATTCTAAATACCCCATCTAATGATTCTGAATACCACATCTACTGATTCTAAATACCCCATCTACTGATTCTGAATACCCCATCTACTGATTCTAAATACCCTATCTACAGATTCTGAATACCCCATCTACTGATTCTAAATACTCCATCTACTGATTCTAAATACCCCATCTACTGATTCTGAATACCCCATCAACTGATTCTAAATACCCCATCTACTGATTCTAAATACCCCATCTACTGATTCTAAATACCCCATCTACTGATTCTAAATACCCCATCTACTGATTCTAAATACCCCATCTACTGATTCTAAATACCCCATCTACAGATTCTGAATACCCCATCTACAGATTCTGAATACCCCATCTACAGATTCTAAATACCCCATCTACTGATTCTAAATACCCCATCTACTGATTCTGAATACCCCATCTACTGATTCTGAATACCCCATCTACTGATTCTGAATACCCCATCTACTGATTCTAAATACCACATCTACTGATTCTAAATACCCCATCTACTGATTCTGAATACCCCATCTACTGATTCTGAATACCCAATTTACTGATTCTAAATACCCCATCTACTGATTCTAAATACCCCATCTACAGATTCTGAATACCCCATCTACTGATTCTAAATACCCCATCTACTGACTCTAAATACCCCATCTACTGATTCTGAATACCCCATCTACTGATTCTGAATACCCCATCTACTGATTCTGAATACCCCATCTACTGATTCTAAATACCCCATTTACTGATTCTAAATCCTTTATTGATTCTAAATACCCCATCTACTGATTCTAAATACCCCATCTACTGATTCTGAATACCCATCTACTGATTCTGAATACCCAATTTACTGATTCTAATACCCCATCTACTGATTCTGAATACCACATCTACTGATTCTGAATACCCCATCTACTGATTCTAAATACCCTATCTACTGATTCTGAATACCCTATCTACTGATTCTAAATACCCATCTACTGATTCTAAATACCCCATCTACTGATTCTAAATACCCCATCTACTGATTCTAAATACCCCATCTACTGATTCTAAATACCCCATCTACTGATTCTAAATACCCCATCTACTGATTCTAAATACCCCATCTACTGATTCTAAATACCCCATCTACTGATTCTAAATACCCCATCTACAGATTCTAAATACCCCATCTACAGATTCTGAATACCCCATCTACAGATTCTGAATACCCCATCTACTGATTCTAAATACCCCATCTACTGATTCTGAATACCCCATCTACTGATTCTGAATACCCCATCTACTGATTCTGAATACCCCATCTACTGATTCTGAATACCCCATCTACTGATTCTAAATACCCCATCTACTGATTCTAAATACCCCATCTACTGATTCTGAATACCCCATCTACTGATTCTAAATACCCCATCTACTGATTCTAAATACCCATCTACTGATTCTGAATACCCATCTACTGATTCTGAATACCCATCTACTGATTCTAAATACCCCATCTACTGATTCTAAATACCCCATTTACGTGTTTCTTCAAGAAGCGCCCATTCACTTTCTCCATACACATTTAATACCCATCTAAATATCCCCTGGACGCACCTTCTCGCACAATATCCTCCTCCTCGTGCTGCCAGGCCTGAGCAAAGGTGGCCTCAATTTTCACAAGCAGTTCGGCTCGGGCCCGGCGCCAACTAGCGGCCAGCACGTGGCGCCGTTCGCACCAAGCGCGCCAGGCCGTCAGCCAGTCGCCGTGGTCGGCCAGCTGCTGCCGGGTCCTGGCCGGAAACGTCCGCTCCAGCCGGTCGGCGCACAGGCTGTGCCGATTGAACACGACCGGGCCAGTCAGGTATTCGTCTCTGATCAGTTCGAATAGCCTGTGCTCAGCTTCCGGCCAGCCGCCGAATGGCGCTTTAGCCAGGGTGGTCGAGAATTTCTCTCGAAGCTCGGCTAGACGCTCCAGATAGCGCTGATCAAGCAGGATGAACTCCTGCAGGGCTTCCGCTTTTAAATCGTCCGACGGGCACTCCAGATCCCAGGCCTCCTCTGGTATGCCTGTCATTGTTTAACGGGAGGACAGAGCTTGTCTTTGTTCCCGTCGCTGAAGTCTTTGTTCCCGTCTGCTGAATCTTTGTTCCTATCTATGGAAGTCTTTGTTCTTGTCTGCTGAAGTATTTGTTCCCGTCTGCTGAAGTCTTTGTTCCCATCTATGGAAGTCTTTGTTCCCGTCTGCTGAAGTCTTTGTTCCCATCTATGGAAGTCTTTGTTCCCGTCTGCTGAAGTCTTTGTTCCCATCTATTGAAGTCTTTGTTTGTTCTTGTCTGCTGAAGTCTTTGTTCCCGTCGAGGAAGTCTGTTCCCATCTATGGAAGTCTTTGTTCCCGTCTGCTGAAGTCTTTGTTCCCATCTATGGAAGTCTTTGTTCCCGTCTGCTGAAGTCTTTGTTCCCATCTATTGAAGTCTTTGTTTGTTCTTGTCTGCTGAAGTCTTTGTTCCCGTCGAGGAAGTCTGTTCCCATCTATGGAAGTCTTTGTTCCCATCTACCGAAGTCTTTGTTCCCATCTATGGAAGTCATTGTTCCCATCTACAGTGGGCACTTTAGGCGTAGAAGCAATGCAAGGGGCGTTAGAGTTCCAACCCGCGAAAGTTCTTTGCTACTTTTCCTCACTAATGCGAAACTTTTCACCACTTTTCGGAACTTATCAGTATAGGAAATGTTTAGTTTCGTGGTTTGCCATGCGTAGGCCAAAATTTCCATGATTGGAAATTTCGCAGTATGAGCCATAGATAAGAGGACAGAAAAAGTTAATTCATAGCCAACTGTCGGAATTGATTGCAAATTGTTTGAATTGATTGCAAAGTGTCGGTTTCTCGTGGTAGCTTGTTTGCTTTGTTTGAAAATTGTCGCTTTTGAAAGCACATTTGTCGGAATTGAATGCACGTCCGGCCAAGAACTACCATAAACTGTCTGAATTGAATGAAAAGATTTTGACTTTGATTGCACTTTTGCCAAAATAGAATGGAAAAAAGTGTAGAAGGCCGCCATAAAAGTGCGGCTGGACTTGGTGGTGGACATTTAATGTGATTGAATGGCGCCGTTTTGCGTCTTGTGAGACTTGCGAATGTATTTCTTTATTTTCTTTACGTACCTATGTAGCACTAAGAGTTGTAGCACTTTTTGGACATGTGCGGGACAATTTTTTTTTTTTTTAAAACTCTCGACTGTGTTTTTAACCATTCAAATTTTAAAACCTAAATTCTAAACCTAAAAACCTAATATGACAAGAAGGACACTACGTCACGCTATTGGTGTGGGCAGCAAATCAGTGAATGCTCAGAAGCTGGCGCATCGGTTTACAGAGGTGGCATGCCGGCACAGAACGATAACAATATTGACTGGTTGACGACGTCATAGTCGGAATGGTGCCAACAAGACCCACGTCCCCAGCCGCCCCGACTTCTCCTCGTGCCATAGACAGGTCGGAGCTGGCCATGGAAATATTCTGGTCGGATGAGCCACTGGCAACCCGGATAGCGGAGGCTGCATCCGCGTCACCAGAGGTGAAGTGGCTACCAGAAGCCCTGCCTCCTCTGTTTACTCCGTGTCACCAGAGCGCTAGCGGGACAAGTGTCAGACTTTTTGGGGGGGGAGCTGGACTTATTGAGTGAAGAATCAGGCGCTGAGGTGGCATCGGCGCAGGGATGAGAGCGACTATGAGTCGGAGTAGTGAAATATTTCTCTTAGGCAGTGGAAATTGTCCTGGCATCCGTCATCATTCTTGTTATAGCTTGCATCCGCGACTACAGCAATGGCATGGAACAAAAACCCTTTCCACCTGACCTGCGACTGTAGCATCAAGTTGCTCGACCTCCGCAAAGCCTACCCGCGCGTCAATAAACCGGCGTTGTGGCAACTCCTTACGCACTACGGAATGCCAGCGACGGCTATCGACAAGCTACGAGATCTGCACGAGGCAACGGCGTATGTGGTCATCTCTGACGAAGAAAAAAGCACACCCTCCTACCCACAGCGGGGACTGAGAGAAGGATGTGCCACATCGCCGGTACTGTTCAACATATACCACCAAGCCGCTATACGTCGTGCCAAGAAAGAAAGGCCGCAGCCGACGGAACCGACCAAACTTTTGGAATTCGCTGGACGTGTAGGTCAGGACATAGCCTCCCCCCCGCAACTCGCAGACAAGTACGAGGAAACGACGACAAGAACCATCGTCGTCGGAGCTACGAACGAAATTGAGCAAGGGACGAAGATCATGAAGGAAGCAATGAAGGAATTCGATTTTATTTTATTACGTTTAGCAGATTATTAGCCCGGCCCAACCGCATATCTACGGCTTAGTGACGACCAATTTGTCTTATTATACCCTCAAGGAAATGGTCTCACGCACAAGCCTGAATGATTTCAAATATTTAGGACCACACTCGTGTTGAAATTCGAGATGTATGCACGGCCATCATCACAACTCTTCCGGGCCTTCGCGACAGTTCAGACGACGGCCTCCGATTTTGGCGCATAAAATTGAGCCGGCGGTTAAAAGAACTCCGCGGCAAGATCCTATCAGAATGTAGCAGTCCTGCCGTGCAAAAGAGCCGCGAGAAGTTCGCACGCAAACGCAAGCAAATAGATAAGACCGAAGGCACGAGCGCTAACAGTGATGGCATGGCACTTGTGGATGATGATGAGGGAGGCAATTATGAAAATTAAGATCTAAGTGCAGATGAAGAACCAGCTGCTAAAAGCGTCCATCTGGGCACCTGCGAGGCCGACGACAATCCTTCGAAGCACGAGGAGGCCAGGCTTTTTCTTAACGCAAACTTCCGTTTCTTTAGAGCCTGGAAGATACAGACGACGACGACCAAAAGCTGAAGGCTTCAGTTTGCCTTCTTATCTGAAGGCTTCAGTTTGCCTTCTTATCTGAAGGCTTCAGTTTGCCTTCTTATCTTATTGGACGCCTGTGATGATGCGACCCATTGGTCATTTTTTTCACCCGATCTGCCCGTCCGCATTGTTCGACAGGATGATGTCTGGCGTGGTGTCGTTAATGGAGCGCACTTGCGACTACATTATCTGATGCGTTGCGTTAAATTGAACACGGTGCAGAGTGGTTTCGTCACTAAATTTTTTTTGTGTAATTTCATTATAAAAGGTTTAGGGTCACTTATTATTAATTAGCGCAATGTTAATCGCAATTTAAAAAATGCGCTGCCTGCAATTACAAAGTAATAAATTATGAGGCTAAGATGCAAAGCGAAGACTATATATGACTTGTGATTTATATAATAAATACTTGAATTTCCAATGCAGTAAGCGCCTGCATCCAAAGACTGAACTGCTGGTCAGTATTTGTGAATCATCGTCTGTCACACCCACTTTACTTCCCAGTAAACACTGGTACCCTTTGTAAGCAGGGTAAATTGAAACAGTATGGGATTAAGTGTCTTGAATAATTCAACAAATTATTAGCCTGCGTGAGCTAGGATTCGAACCCGTAACCTTAGGGCCACAAGTACACCACGCTAATTGCAATAGGCCATAAGTAACTCCCTATAACCTAATATATCTGTACTATAGTAATTGTAGTCGTTTTGCTTATATGGTTAAAATAACAAAAGAACTTTTGTATGCACTTTTTGTTGAATTTGCGAATTTATATAGCACGTATAATACTGACATATTTAGTTTCTAAAATTGCGCTTGTGTTCCACACAGTTTCATTTTCCATTTTCATTTGTCTTGGGCCACTTTCCCATTTGCTTCATCGCGCTTCCTCGTTGTCCTCTTTATTTCGCTGCGTGTGTGCTTATCTTTTGGGGGAGGCGGTGTGCACTAACGTAAGCAAAAGAGTAGAGATTACTGGTGGAGCAGTGCACGGCCTGACAGAAGGTAAAGTTACTCAGACCGCTTTTTGCTTCATGATTAAGTCAGCCGGTCAGCAAAGTTTCGGGACTTAGTTGGCATCTTCCCTGTACAAGACCTCAATGCAGAGAGGCTCTACATCAGTGCATCCAACAGATGATGCTAGTGCTGCATAAAATTTGTTTCTCGGTCGTCAGACGCTTCTATACTTGTTGTGTAGTTGGTTTGCATCCGTACATGTACATACAGGTAACAGATATGTACATCTGTTTTCCAATATCGATTTGTCACTGGCTGGAGTATAAAGTCAGAATGCCAACTTGAGCTAAAGGTCGTATTTACCCCAAATCGGTCAGTCTGACTTTCTCAACACAACACAAAAACACTGTTTCTATGTTAAGGACGTCTTGAACTTAGTGTCACTAATTCACTATTTCACTAATTCACAAAAGGAATTCGTGTGCCCAAGTTTTCTGCCAATTATGCAAGAGTTGTCGAGGGCACTTTTTGCCGACGTTAAACACATCGACATTGAAGCTGACAAGCCTGGAAAGATGGCGCACAAACCAACTGGCGCCATTCTGCAACCCAACAGAATCGAAAACCCACTCGCCGTTAACACTTTTCCACGAGTCCACTATCAGCGCCCGCAATTCCGTGTACTACGGCTATTGTGAGACTGCAAGGAGTCGTGAAAATATGTCTGTAGTTGTAGAATGTCCTGAACGTCAGAATAACGACAATCGGCAAGCACAAGAGGGAAATCAGCCGCGATGAACCTGTTCGTTTATCGTTAAATTGGAAACTTGGTTTGTGATGACGTACAGTTGTGTGAGTTATTTTTTTATTTGTAGTTGTGTTGAGTTGTGTGAGGGAGGTTGAAAGGAAGTGGGGAAGGGATGTGCATTGTCGCGATGGTCTTTGTTGCTTGCGTACGGTACTTGCTAAATATATGGAAGCGACTGGCTTTTTAGGAGCCTCAATTTTTCTTCTGCAGTAGACACGGTAGACAAAATGATTAAGACTCGTAAGTGCTGTAAGTGTAGTGACTGGCTGCTACTGGTTATTCAGCAGCATTCACTAGCTTTCCTTATGAGTGCTGTGATCCGCTGCACAGTATCTCAGTCCACCTGAGCTAGTGAGAGAGTTACCCTGTGCTGGGCCTAAGTGTTTACTGCCCGATGACTCATCGCCTGAGCGGGCGCGGGCAGCCACACTCAATGCCTTCCCACTCGCGCTGAGGAGGCGTAGCAGGATGACTCATCACCTGCGCGGAGTGTAAGGGCTGCCTAGAGGGAGTAAACAGGATGACTCATCCGCCCACGTTTCTATTTTTAGCACAGACTAAGCACGTGACTGTGCACGCACTCTGTGCGTGGCCGCTGACCTTGAGTCACGCCACTGCTGCGTGACAGGGTTGCCTTATTTGGAAGTTGGCCTTGGATCACGCGTCGTTCGCATGATTCCAATGCCCAAATAAGGAAGTTTCACGCGCTCACCGCATGAAACTCACGTGACTTTTGGGGGTCAGCTCGGCTATAAATACGGAGCATCTGCGAGCCATTTTTCTCCAGACTGCGTCGTCTCGCGGAGCATTGTGGCTAACTCGTGAAGCCTCTGCCTCCGAGCTCTCCTCTCTCATTTCAGGTTTTACAGGTTTCAGGTCCGAGCAGCATTCAACTAAGACGATCGACTGTCGAGACATTTTCAGATTTGGCCTTTGCTCCGAGTGTCTTCGTTAATTTTATTTTCAGGTGACGGATAGACAACTCTGCCGACGCGTCGAGTCCGCACACCAAGGTGGCACTGGCAGCAACCCTACCAAGTAACGGCAACGTTTTAGGTTCATTTTTCAGGCAAATCGTTAACACCAGAAGCAAAGGGCAAACGTTACACTGGTGGCACAGCGGTGAGATTCGAGATTCGAGACAAAGGATTTGAGATTCGAGATTCGAGACAAAGGATTCGAGATTCGAGACAAAGGATTCGAGATACGGGATACAACAAGCAAGCAGGAGAACGTTACCGAATCGACGTCAACGTCACTCAACTATCACCCTTTCGGACACGTCATCAGTCACGCCTACCACGACTAAGTCAGCATCAAGATGTCTCACGACAGTGATCGAGAAGATCTCATCGGTGATCAGCAGCACACGCGTCAGGACAACGGAAACTCCGCCGCAGCTGCTGCAGGTTCGCCCATACCATGTGGTTTAAGATTTAATTTTAGAGACGAATCAAGAGAGGAGGAGGAAGATCCATTTGCAGGACTCAACAACCTCGGACGTGACACCAACCCGGACATGATCCGCAGGATGCTGCAGGCCATGCAACGTCAGCTCGATCTACAGCCTAAGAAGCAAGTCAAGATGAAGAGCTATACGCCATCGCAGGACATCCGCGTTTGGTTAAAGGCTTTCGACCTACGATGCGAGGCAGAAGATCTACAGGATGAAGACGACAAGAAGGCCCAATTACTGGCGAATTTAGACTTAAATTCGGCCTACGCCGCGGTACTTCGCATGAGGCTGCCCGACCGCATCAGCTATCGACAGCTTCAGCAACGACTAATAGAGAGATTCGCACGACTCTCAGGACCAGACGAATATCGAGAAGAATTCAGAGGTCGCAGCCAGCGCAAGAACGAATCAACGGAAGATTACGCAGATGCTCTGCAGGAGCTAGGAGAGCAAGCCTTCCCTTGGCTCGAGTCTCGCCATCTAGAGCAAGAATTGATTGACCAGTTCCTGCGCGGGATCCGCACGTCATCAGACTGCCGAGAGAAACTTTTCTGGATCCGACCTACGACACTCAGCGAAGCCTTGCGAGCACTGAAGAGGATGGAACTAGCCAAAGACCTGGCTCATCGTTCGAAGGAGCCCCCGGTCAGAATGTTGGACGGGGAGGGACAAGCCTCAAAGGAGCCCAACAACAGCGCCCTCTCGAAGTTGGAGAAAGTCGTTGAGCAACAAGCCGCAATGATGCAGCAGCAGCAGCATCTGCTCAACACGTTGGCTCAGCAAGTCACAGCCAATCAAGTGATCGGTCAAGCGAACCAACCGCCGCACTACACGTGCTACGAGTGTAATCAAGAAGGACACAAGGCGAGAGATTGTCCGTACAGACGCCAATCATCTCAGCAGTTTACGGGAAACGGCCGGCCGGAGGACGTAAACGGCAACGCCCCCCGAGCTCCAGCCCAGGCTATGCAGCCGACACCGAACACGCCCCGGAAGAGTATGGCTCCGCAGCCGCGGCAGCTGACTCGTCCGAGTCGTCAGTAAACGAGGAAACGTTGGAAGGAGGTTTCGTGGACGCCTCCTTTGTAAATACTGTCCATGCGCGTGACGCCGACCCATTTATTACAGGACGAGTGGCTCGACGAGAGGTCGCCTTTCTGCTAGACAGCGGAAGCAGAAGAAACTTCCTCGGAGCGTCCACTTGGGCCGCCATTAGGCGTCGTTCACCACGTTGTATAGTCGCACCTGCTTATCCTAACCGAGTCGCTATGTACGACGGGACCGAGTTAAGTCTCGCCGCCAAGGTTATCCTATCAATTGAATTCGGGGACTATGTCGCGGAAACCGAATTCTTCGTCGCCGAAGGAGACTGTGAAAATCTTTTAGGAATCGATTTCATGCGGAGTCACTGCCAAGGACTGGACTTCCAGCAAGGAATGCTCACATTCCGACAAGGCACCCGGCTTCCCGTACGCTATTCAAGGAGAGAACTAAAGGCCTGCCGAGTGTACGTCGCTGAAAAATGCACTCTGCCGCCTCAATGTTCCTGCCTCGTCGCCATTAAACTAGCCGAAGGTCATCAGCAGAACTACGGTTCACCGATGATTATCGAACCGCTCAAATCAGGACTGCGAGCGAAGCATCACCAGTTAGACGCAGCCCCAGTCCTGCACACGATGACAGAAGGTCGAGGAGTGATGGAAGTACTCAACCCATCAGACACGGAGGTTCACTTGCGTCGCAACATGCTAATGGGAGTAGCCACGCCACTGATGACCCAGGACCTCGAGTACTTCAGCGAGTCGAATGAGCCAGAAGTCCGTCAACTGATAACGACTGAAGAAACGACTGACAGTTGGATCAACGAGGTCGACATCGGAGACCAGCTGAACAGCCACCAGAAGCACCAGGTTCAAGAAGTACTCAAGGAATGCGAGAAGGCATTCTCCCTAACTCCGTTGGACCACGGACTGACACACCTGGTAACTCATGAGATTGTGCTCACCGATTCGACGCCAATCGCGATTCCTCCTCGCCGGATACCTCCGCATCTACGACCGCAACTGGATCAGATGCTCGACGATATGCTGAAGAAAGGCATCATTCGGCCAACGTACTCCAGTTACAATTCGCCGATGATCCTAGTGCCAAAGAAGGACAAGACGATTCGCATCGTGCACGACTTCAGAGCGATCAACGATGTGACGCTGAAGCACCCGTACCCGATCCCGCACATTCAGGAAACTTTCGCCAAACTCAAAGGAGCGCAGTGGTACTCAAGCCTCGACCTGGTACAAGGCTTCTACCAGATTCCTCTCCGTGAGGAAGACCAGGACATCACTGCCTTCTCCGTGCTCGATCGTGGACAATTCTGCTTCAAGGTGCTACCAATGGGACTCACCGACAGCCCCGGATCGTTCCAGCGTTGTATCAATCAACTGCTAGAAGGACTAGCACCGCAGGCCGCTCTTGGTTACATGGACGACATCGTTGTACACGCAGTGACGTTCGAAGATCACTTAGACCGTCTACGACAAGTCCTAAACCGAATTATAGCCGCCAACTTGAAGCTAAAACCGAAGAAATGCCATTTATTTAAAAAGGAGCTCCATTATCTAGGCCACGTGATTACGCCGGAAGGCCTACGGACAAGCGAAGACAAAATCGCGCAGATACGCAGTTGGCCAACGCCTCGGACTGTTCGTCAACTACGAAGCTTTCTTGGTCTCGCCAATTACTACAAGAAGTTCGTCGAAGATTACTCGGGCATCGCGGCCCCGTTACACGCATTGACACGCAAGGACCTGCAAGGATTCCAGCGTCATTGGACGCAGCAGCATCAGACTGCCTTTGAGACTCTGAAGAGCAAGCTATGCTCAACCGAAGTACTCGCCCTCCCAGAGTTCAATGAGGATCCGAAGGTCAAGTTCATCCTGGATACCGACGCATCCGACACCCAAATCGGTGCATGTCTAGGACAACTACAATCCGATGGAATAGAACGACCGATCGCCTTTTTCAGTCGCAAGCTCCGAGACCCGGAAGTTCGCTACACGGTCACCAAGCGGGAGCTACTGGCTATTGTCGATGCCATGCGACACTTTCGAGAATACTTAATAGGAAAGAAGTTTGAAGTAAGAAGTGACCATAAGGCCTTGCTCTGGCTGTTACGTCAGACTGAATCTACAGGGATTCTAGGTCGATGGGTCCAGAGGATCAGCGAATTTCAGTTCACCATCTCCCATCGCAAGGGTACTGACCACACCAACGCCGACGCGCTATCAAGACGCCCGGACACGCCTCCGTTAGAATGCGATTACGGAGTACTCCAAGACGTCGACGCTGTCCTGGCTTGCCACCGCGAGGAGACAGGAGACACCACTCAGCGTGAGTGTCGCCGCATTAAGGAAACTGATCCGGGCATCGATTCAGAGGCCACCGCACCAGCAGCCCTCTCAATCAAGACCCACAATCGCGATCCAGAGGCAGAGACCGACTTGGACAACGAACCAGAGGCCACCGCACCTGCAGCCCTCTGCCGAGTTCTCCACTGTTCACGTCGAAGCCAGGAGACAGCAAGCTTGGATGAAGACACAGAGGCCACCGCACCAGCAGCCCTCTGCCGAGCCACCCACGCTCGCCGTCACTTCAAGGAGACCAATCTGGATGAAGTTCAAGAGGCCACTGTACCCTCAGCCCTCTCCAACGACAGCCATCAGGTCTACCTACAGAGTTTGGAGACTGACTTGGACGAAGATTCGGAGGCCACCGCTCCAGCAGCCCTCCCAGTCGAGCGCCACTGCTCAGATCTCGGTCGAAAATTTACCGCTGAGGAGTCCCGCTGCTCTTCCATGAGCCGACAGACTCAGCAGGTCGAGCCGTCTCGTTGCTCTTCCATGAGCCTGCAGCCGACCACCCATTATCAACGCGTGGACGATATGTCTTGCGCCATGACGCGCCTTCGTCCTACGCCGAAACCGACGCGTTCCTATGCAGAGGTGACGAAGTCTGCATACGAGGAAGACAGAGCACGTACAGCTGAAGCATCTCCCCAGCTCGCAACTTCTCAAAGTCTGCCGCGCTGCCGAGCATTGCTTACGGATCATCTGAAGCCGCCTTTGCCGCGCGACAAGCTCATCAAAGCTCAACAGGATGACCCAGCTATTGGCTACGTTTACAAGTTGATCAAGGAGAATCAACCGAAACCAGCGTTTGACGATCAATTACGACTTAGCAGAGAGCAACGGAATCTGCTAGGATACTACGAGTTACTGTTCCTCGAGCGAGATCTACTCATGATCAACATGACGGAAAAGGACACTCCACCGAAGATTGTCTTACCAGTAGCTCTCGACAACGAAGTTTTTAACGAGCTCCACAATTCGCCTTTAGCAGGACACCAAGGACAGCGAAAGACCGCCCAACGTGTGCGCGAAAGATTCTGGCGAACAGGTCTAGTCCGAGCCATTGAGACCTACGTCAGCAAATGCCGAACCTGCCTAGAGAGCAAGTCACGACGAAAACAGCAAGTGCCAGTGCAGAGCTTTCCAGTCTGCGAAGTTTTTGGAAGACTTCACATGGATGTGATCGGACCAATTGCGCAACCGTCCAAAGGAGGTCATCGATACATCCTGACACTCTGCTGTGCGACATCAAAGTTTCCGATAGCTTATCCGATGAGAAATCAGAAAGCTAAAACCGTTATCCGATTACTACAGGACCGATTTATTCCAGAATACGGAGTTCCAGCTTGGATTCACACGGACCAAGGCACGAACTTTACAGGAAACGCCTTCAAGAAGTTCTGTGATCTCTACGCTATCAGGCACACGACAACGACGCCGTACAACCCAGCATCCAACGGACTGGTAGAAAATCTGAACAAGCAGATCAAGAGCATTCTGACATGTCTCCTCGAGCACGATCATCGCGATTGGGACACATTTCTGCCAGCGTGCATGATTGCTCTTCGATCCAGCGTTCATCCAGTCACAGGCTATACGCCTTACTTCTTAGTCTATGGCCGAGAATACAGGATGCCTCTCGACAATTCATTGAAGCTACTCCCGGAGTACGCTAACCTGCCTGATTACGTCGCAGAATTTCAGCAACGCCTCAAGCACGCCACGGACCTCGCCAAGGAACGGCTAGGCCTGCATCAGCAAGCGCGAGACGAACACTACGAGAACCGACCAGCAGCTAAGAAGCTACAGCCGGGAGATCTCGTCTTCTTGAACAACCCGGTCCTACACGAAGATGAAGCAGCAAAGTTCCACAGGCCAAGGAGATCGTTGTACGAAGTGGTGGAAAGCAAAGGAGAGGTCGTCTACAAGATTCGACGGAAGGTTCGACACCCTCGAGAACGACCGGACGAGATGGTAGTTCATCGCCGGAACCTCCTCCTTGTGCCCACTTCAGATTATCCAATTGCAGATCTCGAAGGGCCAGCTGAACCGAAGAAGCATCGCCGAGTTCATCAGGCTGACGCCGGAGCTGCGACACTCCCCGCCATCTCTGAGGACTCTGACGAAGAAGACGACCTGGACACGAGACCCGCCTATCGCTGGCGACTCCGATCAGCTGCTCAGCCAGGCGCGCGTCCAACCGAAGTCCGCATCCAGGAACCTGAAGTTATGGAGAGGAGAGTAGAGCTTGAGTCACTGCTGTATGATTCTTGCGACGCTCCATCCGCTCCTACAGTTGAACAGCAGAGGCGACCTGAAATTGAAATTAGCGACAGGATTAACCTAGACTCTGATAGGAATAATCAATGTAATAGTCATGTTATGTCGGCCAATTTGCCAAATAATAGTCATGTTTTGTCGGCCAATTTGCCATCAACTAGTCAAGTCGAATGGGCCGTCAAGGACAGGCCAGTTAGGGCTCGAAGGGAACCTGACCGCTTGGTTCTAAAACCAAAGTCAAAGTCCTACTTGAGCCGGTTAGTTAACTTTTGCCGCCGGCCTCGTGCCTGTTCCAGCGCTGAAAAGCAAAACTAAAAACAATGACGGGAAAAGAAAACAAGAGGCGCCGAGATCGGGAACCGTCCCGGACACCCTCGCCAGCCAGCGGCCGAAAGCACACTCGACCCTCGCGGCCCGCCAGCAGAATTCGAACTATCCCAGTGCCCAGCCAGGATCCGGCTCGCCGTCGACGGAGCCGCTGGGACGAGCGTCCGCGCCAAGAAGCCAATATAGAAGTACGCAGGCTGGCACCGCTGCAGCTACCTCACCTCGACGATCGCCTCACAGTCGCCAGAGAGCGGGCCGCCGCCATTAGGCTCCGGCTCGATCCGCCCCAGGCGATTATGGCCGATGCCCGGTTGCCAGCTGCCGACAAGGCAACCTCGCCAGAACGGCCTGGCTCTTCTCCGACGCAGCCACCGGCCGAGCCACCGGTGCCTAGCTCGCGGGAACCACCGCGCCCACACGACGCCGAAAACGCGCTTGATTTGATTGGGAGCTTATCGAGCTCTCTGCAGGAAGAGCCAAGCGAAGAGCTGCTTCCAGCACTTCAAGAGCTCCTGGCCCCTGACGCTCAGGCTGCCCCGAACGCAGCCCTGCCAGCTCCTTTCGACCCGCGAGTGGACGTACTGGACACGCCGCCTCAGCCGCAATCACCACCGCCGGCGCAGTATCTGGGCGTGCTATCGCCGCCGCCACAGCTTGACATCATCAACCTGGATGACTACAGGACGCCGCCCACGCCGCCAACACCGCGCTTCCGCCGACCGTCGCCCGTGCCATCGCCGCCCCGCTTATTCAATCGAACGGAACTAGCGGAGGCCATCAGCGTCGCCATCCGGACTCGGCCTCAGCAAAGGGATGCAGCGACCCAAAGTGACTGCCTAAGCGTTGTACAAGAGGGGGCCATCATCGCTCTTACGGAGCTCCTAGTAGCAGCGGGGCTCAAAGGGCAGCTCTGCCGCAGGTGGCCTGACCGCATACAAGAGGAGTTCCGTGCGGCCGCGCCTGAGGAAAGGCGACGGGCCATCAAGGAGATCGGCCGTAGAACCGCCGAAGCCCTGCCGCCGCATCCGCCGCACGCCACTACACTCGAACTGGCGATCCTCAAGCTTCTCTTTTTCCTGGGACAAGCCAACGATGTGCCGAGCCCTTTTGGCAAATTTGTGCGTTATTAACAACATCAAATTTTGGCAATAGTAACACTTTTACATTTACAAAAAAATTGCAATCAACAACATCAAATCTTTTCAATCTATTTCAAATTTTTTAATCACTTCAAAAATAATCAAAATAATCTTTATGCAAAATAATCATCTTAAATACGCATTTTGCTCCCTTTAACTTTTACAAAATAAGCAATCAATCATGTAGTAGGTATAATTCAACGCTGCCTTACTCAAGTACACCATCTCTTTGTAGGCGCTTCATTTTACGGTCAGCTTTATTTGTAATAAATACTCATTATCCAGTGGCCTTGTTAGAGCCGATTTTTGTTTTCAAATAAAATTGAATCATCGTTCCGCTGCTGCAATTTAATTTGGACGGGGAGAGTGTAGTGACTGGCTGCTACTGGTTATTCAGCAGCATTCACTAGCTTTCCTTATGAGTGCTGTGATCCGCTGCACAGTATCTCAGTCCACCTGAGCTAGTGAGAGAGTTACCCTGTGCTGGGCCTAAGTGTTTACTGCCCGATGACTCATCGCCTGAGCGGGCGCGGGCAGCCACACTCAATGTCTTCCCTGAGAGGCGTAGCAGGATGACTCATCACCTGCGCGGAGTGTAAGGGCTGCCTAGAGGGAGTAAACAGGATGACTCATCCGCCCACGTTTCTATTTTTAGCACAGACTAAGCACGTGACTGTGCACGCACTCTGTGCGTGGCCGCTGACCTTGAGTCACGCCACTGCTGCGTGACAGGGTTGCCTTATTTGGAAGTTGGCCTTGGATCACGCGTCGTTCGCATGATTCCAATGCCCAAATAAGGAAGTTTCACGCGCTCACCGCATGAAACTCACGTGACTTTTGGGGGTCAGCTCGGCTATAAATACGGAGCATCTGCGAGCCATTTTTCTCCAGACTGCGTCGTCTCGCGGAGCATTGTGGCTAACTCGTGAAGCCTCTGCCTCCGAGCTCTCCTCTCTCATTTCAGGTTTTACAGGTTTCAGGTCCGAGCAGCATTCAACTAAGACGATCGACTGTCGAGACATTTTCAGATTTGGCCTTTGCTCCGAGTGTCTTCGTTAATTTTATTTTCAGGTGACGGATAGACAACTCTGCCGACGCGTCGAGTCCGCACACCAAGGTGGCAGCAACCCTACCAAGTAACGGCACAAGCCTGGAAAGATGGCGCACAAACCAACTGGCGCCATTCTGCAACCCAACAGAATCGAAAACCCACTCGCCGTTAACACTTTTCCACGAGTCCACTATCAGCGCCCGCAATTCCGTGTACTACGGCTATTGTGAGACTGCAAGGAGTCGTGAAAATATGTCTGTAGTTGTAGAATGTCCTGAACGTCAGAATAACGACAATCGGCAAGCACAAGAGGGAAATCAGCCGCGATGAACCTGTTCGTTTATCGTTAAATTGGAAACTTGGTTTGTGATGACGTACAGTTGTGTGAGTTATTTTTTTATTTGTAGTTGTGTTGAGTTGTGTGAGGGAGGTTGAAAGGAAGTGGGGAAGGGATGTGCATTGTCGCGATGGTCTTTGTTGCTTGCGTACGGTACTTGCTAAATATATGGAAGCGACTGGCTTTTTAGGAGCCTCAATTTTTCTTCTGCAGTAGACACGGTAGACAAAATAATTAAGACTCGTAAGTGCTTAGTCTTAATTTAACGTCTAGGAATTTATATGGCACATGAAGACTCTCTTTACCTCGCGATTTGGAACTTCGGTTCACGATAACGGCAATGCCCGCATTTCATTTAAATAAACAACTACCTGCTTTACAACAACGATTGTGTCCGTTAATATATCATCTCTTTGACTGCTGCGACTTCATCTACAATGTCATGTTAGGAAATATTACAATCTAATCAGACAACATCAAGGCTCGCTTTGACTGGTTTTTACAGCTCAATGACGTCATTTCTACGCCCCGTTCATTTAGTCCGGACAAACAAAACCAGTTGAGTCTCCGAGGGAACTCCCACTGCAGTCTTCGACTTCAACTTGCTGTTGATAGAGGAGGACTTTTCTAGCCACAGGAGCACCTCTTTTCAACTGGGTGTCAAAGAGCTTGCAAAAAGGCTCGATATGATGCTCTGCAGGACTCACTGCACGAATCGGCGCGACGTGTAAGTGCAAGAAATCGTAACGCGATTTTTTAACTGATGGCCTCCAGCCTCCATATCTGGCTCCCTGCGATTTTTTCTACTCAAGAAGCTCAAGGAGGTGCTCAAAGGAACTCGTTTCCCCGGCATAGAAGCTATCAGGAGAGCAAGGACAATGGAACTCCCGGAGAATTCCTTAAGAAGCCTTCCAGTACCGCATGGAGGCGTGGCGCAGGATAGACAAGTGCATTAAACTCAAGGGAGAACTTTTGAAAGGCAGCTCAGATTCTGCTTGACTTTTGCTGCTGCTAATTTTTTATGAGTTCAGTCCTGGAGCTTTGGTGACACACCTTGTATTTACCATAATACGCTCATATACTATCAGAACATTCACACGTCTCTTCTGCATGCTGTTGTAGTCAAATGAGCTCACAGTATGCGGCTTTATCCTTCCTTATTGTGTTACAGAAAGTTTAATGTTGTCGCCTTATTGAAACATTTTGCACGCAATAATATGAATTTGTATGTACTTCTGTTGTCAATTAAATACAATAGATTCACTCGTTTCCTGTCTACACTTGAAAATCAGTTGATTTTGTTTTTGGCGCGCGTATTAGTAAAATATTTTGACTTTGTACTGCCAGTGACTTTTGACTTCCAATGATTTCGTACTGCCAGTGACATTTAACTGACAGTCACATTTGATTTCCAGTGACATTTGACTGTGTGACTTTTGACTTCCAGTGAATTTCTATTGCCAGGGACTTTGTACTTCAGTGACACTTGACAGCCAGTGACTTTGTACTTTAGTGACATTTGACAGTCAGTGACTTTTAACTGCCAGTGACATTTAACTGCCAGTGACTTTTGACTGCCAGTGACATTTGACTGCCAGTGACATTTGACTGCCAGTGACATTTGACTGCCAGTGACATTTGACTGCCAGTGACATTTGACTGCCAGAGACTTTTGACTGCCAGTGACATTTGACAGCCAGTGACATTTGACTGCCAGAGACTTTTGACAGCCAGTGACATTTGACTGCCAGAGACTTTTGACTGCCGACAATCTAGGTTAGGGTTAGACATAAGGTTGGGATCGGAGGTGAATCTGTGGCAGTCAAAAGTCGCAGATCCACCTAGAATCCAGTGTATCAGACTGATCCGTGGCAAGCCAGCGCAGCTGCTCACCAGTCTGGTGTCCCGGCTCCAGCTCGTCGAAGCAGCAGGCTTCATCGTCCGCGCCGCCAACGCTGATGCCAAAATCGGCGGCCAAGCTCGCGAGCTCCTGCTCCAAGTTGGCCGACTCGCGATCCAGTGTGGCCAGGATGTCTGACTGCTTCGCCTGAGTGACAGATTTCAACAATTGGCGTGTCAGACTATGTGCTCAGATCTTACATGTGTCTTTTTAGTGAACTGAGCAGTCTGAATCTACTTCTCAAGCATCTACTTACGATCTCAGTAAAATTCTCATCCAACTATAATTCCAACTTGCCTCTTATCCCAACATAATTTCAACCTACTCGTACTTATCCAACTCACTAATAATTTCAATCTACTTCTCATCCAACTCACTCATAGCCTCAATCTACTTCTCATCCAACTCACTCATAGTCTCAATCTACTTCTCAGCCACTCATAACTTCAATCTACTTCTCATCCAACTCACTCATAATCTCAATCTACTTCTCATCCAACTCACTAATAATCTCAATCTACTTCTCATCCAACTCACTAATAATCTCAATCTACTTCTCATCCAACTCACTAATAATCTCAATCTACTTCTCATCCACTCATAACCTCAATATACTTCTCATCCAACTCACTAATAATCTCAATCTACTTCTCATCCACTCATAACCTCAATATACTTCTCAGCCACTTCATAATCTTAATCTACTTCTCATCCAACCCACTAATAATCCCAATCTACTTCTCATCCAACTCACTAATAATCACAATCTACTTCTCATCCACTCATAACCTCAATCTACTTCTCAGCCACTCATAATCCCAATCTACTTCTCATCCAACTCACTAATAATCCCAATCTACTTCTCATCCACTCATAACCTAAATCTACTTCTCATTCACTCATAACCTCAATCTACTTCTCATCCACTCATAACCTCAATCTACTTCTCAGCCACTCATAATCTCAATCTACTTCTCATCCAACTCACTAATAATCCCAATCTACTTCTCATCCACTCATAACCTAAATCTACTTCTCAGCCACTCATAATCTCAATCTACTTCTCATCCACTCATAACCTCAATCTACTTCTCAGCCACTCATAATCTCAATCTACTTCTCATCCAACTCACTAATAATCACAATCTACTTCTCATCCAACTCACTAATAATCCCAATCTACTTCTCATCCAACTCACTAATAATCCCAATCTACTTCTCATCCAACTCACTAATAATCTCAATCTACTTCTCATCCACTCATAACTCATAACTTAAATCTCATAACTTAAATCTACTTCTCAGCCACTCATAATCTCAATCTACTTCTCATCCACTCATAATCTCAATCTACTTATCAGCCACTCATAATCTCAATCTACTTCTCAGCCACTCATAATCTCAATCTACTTCTCACCAACTCACTAATAATCTCAATCTACTTCTCATCCACTCATAACCTCAATCTACTTATCAGCCACTCATAATCTCAATCTACTTCTCAGCCACTCATAATCTCAATCTACTTCTCACCAACTCACTAATAATCTCAATCTACTTCTCATCCACTCATAACCTCAATCTACCTCAATCTCACCTTCATATCAGCTACCAGACTTTGAATCTCGCGTGGATCCCCAGCTGAGCCTTCCTCGCCGCCGCCTTCCCGATGCTGACAGAAGAACTTCAAATCTTCACAGAGCAACCAGTAGGGCTGCACGGTGTCCTCCTTGAATATGTCCCTATCCTGCTGCATGGCCATGTCCAAGCTCTCCAGCTCGGAGGCCACGGAGTGCAGTTCGCTGCCTGGCGGAAACGCGCTATGTAGAAACGATTCGGCCTCCTTGGCGTGTCGCAGGCGAAGCTTCCGCAAACGGAGGCACTCTTTCTTCCAAGCCAGCCGGTGCTGCTTCAACAGATGCCGCTCCTTGCCTTGCGACTGCAGCTCGGCCAGCTTATTGGCTTTGGCCTCGGCCGCGGCGGAGCTGCGCTTCTGGGCCTCCGCCTGCTGACGCAGACCAGCATAGTCTATGGGCTTCAGGCGCTTGCGGGCCTGGATCTCAGCCGCGTCCATTCCTGATTGATTCTGCGCGCGATTCCGTTCAGGTGCCTGGGGCCGGCTGCTGCGGGATCAGGGCGAACAGTGGCATTTTTTACTGATTCCTCATTTAGCCCGAATCCCCTTACTGACCTGGGAAATCTACCTCATCAGTCTCTAATGGGGTAGGTTATTAAGGAGATCCACCTCATCCGTCTCAGGTGGGGCAGGTTATTAAGGATCTCCACCTCATCAGTTTCAGGTGGGGTAGGTTATTAATGAGATCCACCTCATCAGTCTCAGGTGGGGCAGATTATTAATTATATCCACCTCATCAGTCTCAGGTGGGGTAGGTAATTAATGATATCCACCTCATTAGTTTCAGGTGAGGCAGGTTATTAATGATATCCACCTCATCAGTCTCAGGTGGGGCAGGTTATTAATGATATCCACCTCATCAGTCTCAGGTGGGGCAGGTTATTAATGATATCCACCTCATCAGTCTCAGGTGGGGCAGGTTATTAAGGATCTCCACCTCATCCGTCTCAGGTGGGGCAGGTTATTAAGGAGATCCACCTCATTAGTTTCAGGTGGGGCAGGTTATTAAGGATCTCCACCTCATCCGTCTCAGGTGGGGCAGGTTATTAAGGAGATCCACCTCATTAGTTTCAGGTGGGGCAGGTTATTAAGGATCTCCACCTCATCCGTCTCAGGTGGGGCAGGTTATTAAGGATCTCCACCTCATCCGTCTCAGATGGGGCAGGTTATTAAGGATCTCCACCTCATCCGTCTCAGGTGGGGCAGGTTATTAAGGATCTCCACCTCATCCGTCTCAAGTGGGGCAGGTTATTAAGGATCTCCACCTCATCAGTTTCAGGTGGGGTAGGTTATTAATGAGATCCACCTCATCAGTCTCAGGTGGGGCAGATTATTAATTATATCCACCTCATCAGTCTCAGGTGGGGTAGGTAATTAATGATATCCACCTCATTAGTTTCAGGTGAGGCAGGTTATTAATGATATCCACCTCATCCGTCTCAGGTAGGGCAGGTTATTAAGGATCTCCACCTTATTAGTTTCAGATGGGGCAGGTTATTAAGGATCTCCACCTTATTAGTTTCAGATGGGGCAGGTTATTAAGGATCTCCACCTTATTACTTTCAGATGGGGCAGGTTATTAAGGATCTCCACCTTATTAGTTTCAGATGGGGCAGGTTATTAAGGATCTCCACCTTATTACTTTCAGATGCGGCAGGTTATCCTTAGTTCTCTTCAAGGACCGGTAAAGCGCAATTTAAATACAATTGAATAAAGCAAGACTTGAGCTCTATTAATCAGATCAATGGGCTTAATAAGGCGTGGAAAATGTATCTATTGTACTTAATAATAAATGTGCTAATGTTGCACTGTAAAGCAAGATTTATCATCATGTGAGAATGTACTACTGTCAACATTATCTGCCCAAACAAAACTGTCCGGCATCAATAGTTAAAGAACAGCCGAAATCATAAATTAGAATACAAAAACAGTTTTCTGTACACAGTAAGTAGTGTAGTAGTTCAAGAGCCTAGTCCAACTTAAAAAACCAACAAAAACTGTATAGAAAAATGAGCAATCAGGTGCGCTGTTAGACTGTGCGGATTAAGGTGACAGGGAATGATGAACAAGACACTGGGATATTTGCTATAACTTACTTGATAAATAGCAGAGTACCTAAACAAAACACATTTTCAATCAAGAATAATCATACTAGTGATCAAATTTAAAAATCCTTCTCTTGCTACTGCAAGTACGCATATCGAAGATATATATAACTAAATTCGACAAAAAACAACCGAGTATAAAAAACTGAACAATTTAGGCTTGATTACCCTAAATATCACTGCTTTCCTTGCATTTCTACTAATAGTAGCCGAATGACTCAGCAAACAAATATGAACCCTTGCCAGCTCACAAATTTTAATTGATTCTATGACTTATAACTAAATTTTGATGCAAGGGAAGCAGACATTCATGAATAAATATAAAGAGCTTGGGTAACGCAGAGAATTCATATTGATGATGCAGTCGGTGGTTAAAACAGGTCTGTGCTAACGTTAAAGTTGCCGTTGGTATGAAATACCAGGGAAGACAAATCGTCATTAGCGATAAATTAGCACATTTTTAAACATCAATTCTCAAATGGAGTAGGTAATTAAGGATCTTCACCTCATCAGTCTCAGGTGGGGCAGGTTATTAAGGAGATTCACCTTATCAGTCTCAGGTGGGGCAGGTTATTAAGGATCTCCACCTCATCAGTCTCAGGTGGGGCAGGTTATTAAGGATCTCCACCTCATCAGTCTCAGGTGAGATAGATTATTAAGGATATAATAAATTTTCATCAACTTTCTAAATCGAAAATCCAGTTATACTGCAACAATAAGCCTGATTTCCATCAGAATGTACTGCTTGCACACGTTCACAGATCTTGGCTTGGCAATGTCCCAGTCACTAATTCTCCTGTACATAGTTAGCCGGGAACATGCCCTGTCTGTCCTCAATTGTGCCAAGCCACCAGCCGTCGTCAATTTTTTGAACCAAATTAATCAAATCTCCGGCGGCGAAGGACAATTCGTCGTCATCTTCAGCGGTGTAGTCGTACAGGGCGGTGCAGGTGCCGGCAGGGGCCGCCTGCTGCTGCTCCTCCTGCTGGTACTGCGGCTCGGGCTCAGGTTCCGGTTCCTCATACCGAACTTCTGGTTCCTCATACTGAACTTCCGGTTCGTATTGGGGTTGAGGCTGGGGAACTTCCGGTTCATATTGAGGTTGGGGAACTTCCGGTTCGTACTGCGGCTGAGGCTCCTCCTGGGGCTTAGCGGGAGCTTCCCAGCCTACGGCGCTCTTATCCTGCCGGTCGCTCTGCACTCCGTACTTGCCGCCGAACCCTTTCGAAGCGTCCGTCTGAGAGGCGTGCGGCTGCAACTGCTCCCGGTGATCCCAGCCTACGGCGCTCTTATCCTGCCGGTCGCTCTGCACTCCGTACTTGCCGCCGAAACCTTTGGCCGCGTCAGTCTGGGACTCGTGCAGCTTGCTCTTCTCCTGGTGATCCCAGCCTACGGCGCTCTTATCCTGCCGGTCGCTCTGCACTCCGTACTTGCCGCCGAAACCTTTGGCCGCGTCAGTCTGGGACTCGTGCAGCTTGCTCTTCTCCTGGTGATCCCAGCCTACGGCGCTCTTATCCTGCCGGTCGCTCTGCACTCCGTACTTGCCGCCGAAACCTTTGGCCGCGTCAGTCTGGGACTCGTGCAGCTTGCTCTTCTCCTGGTGATCCCAGCCAACGGCGCTCTTATCCTTCCGGTCACTTTGCACCCCATATTTCCCGCCGAATCCTTTGGCGGCATCAGTCTGGGATTCGTGAAGCTCCCTCTTCTCTTTGTAATCCCAGCCAACGGCACTCTTGTCCCTCCGGTCGCTCTGCACCCCATATTTCCCGCCGAATCCTTTGGCGGCATCAGTTTGGGATTCGTGCAGTTCGCGTTTTTCTTTGTAATCCCAGCCAACGGCGCTCTTGTCCTTCCGGTCGCTCTGCACGCCGTACTTGCCGCCGAATCCCTTGGCTGCGTCAGTCTGGGACTGGTGCAGCTGACGCTGCGCTTGGTACTCGTTAGTCACGGCGCTCTTGTCCATGCGGTCCTTCTCAACACCGAACTGGCCGCCATAACCGTAGGAGGCCTTCGGTCCGGAGTCCAGCTGACGTTTCTTCTCGGCGCTGTCGTCGTGAATGACCTGATCGCGCAGCTGGGCAACATTGACGTCGGACTGTCGGCCAGAGCCGGCCACAGTTTTGGAGCCCCAGCGCTGCTCTTTTTCGCTGACATCGTTTTCAAAATCTGCCTCAGTCTCCCAATCATCATCGTCATTGTTGTCACCGGTGGCCATGTTCACATTGTAGCCAGCCTGGGCCTTCCACAGATTGGACATGCTGGGCTATTGTGGCATGCAAATATTTAACATTTTTTATGAGGATGTGCATGTATATATTTTTAATTACATTGTATATAAATTAAGTTTTATGCCAGTGATCAAATGGGGTTGCTAAGATGCCAATGATCAAATGGGGTTGCTGAGATGCTAATGATCAAATGGGGTTGCTAAGATGCCAATGATCAAATGGGGTTGCTGAGATGCCAATGATCAAATGGGGTTGCTGAGATGCTAATGATCAAATGGGGTTGCTAAGATGCCAATGATCAAATGGGGTTGCTGAGATGCCAATGCTCAAATGGGGTTGCTGAGATGCCAATGATCAAATGGGGTTGCTGAGATGCTAATGATCAAATGGGGTTGCTAAGATGCCAATGATCAAATGGGGTTGCTGAGATGCTAATGATCAAATGGGGTTGCTAAGATGCCAATGATCAAATGGGGTTGCTGAGATGCCAATGATCAAATGGGGTTGCTGAGATGCCAATGCTCAAATGGGGTTGCTGAGATACCAATGATCAAATGGGGTTGCTGAGATGCCAATGCTCAAATGGGGTTGCTGAGATGCCAATGTTCAAATTTAGAAAAGGGGAATTATGGTAAGGGTTATAGAGGTTTTCATAACTTTAGTTTCATGTCAAGTGCCATGCTGTCATATCAATTTTTTAATAAGCTATTATACCTATAAAAACTTTTATAATCAAAAAAACAAGAAATTTTCTTTCATTTTTTGTCGTGTCGTGGCTGGCTAGCCAAACTTGAGCCGCAAATGGGCGAGAGGTTGTTATTTATTGTAGTTGGCATTGCACATAGATGTACATGCAGATACGAGTAAAGCATCAGCTAGTGGATTAGACGGTTAGGCATAAGCGTACATTGACAGACAGAGCAGGCGGGGAGAGAGCAAGCAGTCCTAAACTCAGCGCCAATAACAATTGGGGTGCAGCCCCACACTGCGCACTTCAAGTCAAGTCACGATACAACATCCCCTCATCACCAACGAGGAGACAGTCGGTCTGGGGCGACCCCTTTGGTCGACCTGCAGCTTCGTCGGGGCTCCGGTGTAGCTTCAGCGGCCTGCTGCGGTGGTGCCGCTGCGTCTGGCCGCTGGCTATCAGGTTCCGGGTTCCGGCCGCCTTCGTCCGGGTTCCGGCCGCCTTCGTCAGGGTTCCGGTCGCCGTCGTCAGGGCTCCGGCCGGCATCGTCAGGGTCCCGGCCGCTGTCGTCAGTGTTGTCCGTAACTTCCGCCCGGCTTGGACTCGGACGCAAGCGCAGCTGATCCCGGTGTGCCAGCACAGGCCTGTCATCCTTGTCCCGGGTGACCACGGCCGTGTTGTGGCCGGCCTGTACCACAAAGCGGACGGTCTCAGCCGGCCCCCCTGGCCGCGACTGGTAGACGAGCGGCGCATCGGTGTCGAATTGGAGGGTCAGCGGACTTCGCAGCTGTCGCCCCATAAGCGCAGATGGACTGCCACGCCCGTCGCCCCGCGGAGTGGCCCGGTAGTTAAGCAGCAGCTTGGCGAGGTACGCGTCGAACCGGCCCTGGTGCACGGCGAAGGCCCGCAGCCCCTTCTTGACGGTCTGGACCATGCGCTCGGCGCACCCGTTTGACTGCGGATGATACGGCGGCGAGTGCATCGGCGAGCAGCCGATCTTCTTGAGCCACTCGTGCAGCTGCTGGTCACGGAACTCCGGAGCATTGTCCGCCACCAAGGTATGCGGCACACCCAGGCGAGAGAAAATCAGGCGGAGTACCTTGATGACCGTCGTCGCGCTCTTGTCGGCAACAGGCACCGCTTCCGGCCAGCCGGAGAAGGCGTCCACTACAATGAGCAGCAGGCCGAAGCCGGGAACGTGAGCATGGTCCATGTGCACGCGTCTCCAGGGACCATCTTCAGCCGGCCAGGTGTGGCACGTTCTGGCAGGCATTGGACGGATCTCCGCGCATCGCTGGCATTGCTTGACGAAGTTTTCGACGTCCTCGCAGTGACCCGGCCACCAGGCTTCCAGCTTGAGTCGATTTCTTGTCGCTAGGGCACCGCAGTGCGAGTCGCCGTGAGCCGCTCGCAGCACGTCTTGCCGCAGCCGGCTAGGCGGGACCACCAGGTCTCTCAGGCAGACGACGCCATTCTCCACTGAGAGCTGCTGGCGGACGGCTTTATACGGTCGCTCCGCTGCCGAGCAGTTGTTCCACGCATTGCTGCGGATCCTGCGCTTGACGCTGGCGAGCACCGGGTCATTGTCAGTGGCGTCTCTGATCTGCTCCAGCTTGAGCACCTCCGTCTCTGTCCAGTGAACGAAGCTTTCCTGGCAGTCGTCTCCATCGCCTTCCTTGAATTCAATTCGAGACAGCGCGTCGACATGCGGGATGCAGCTGCCCTTGATGTACGAGATTTCGTAGTCGAAGGCCGACAGCTGCAACGCCCAGCGCATGATCCTAGCCGATGTGACCTTTGGAAGCTCCCGAGACGGACTAAAAATGAACTCCAATGGTTGATGATCGCACTGGAGCACAAACTTGCTGCCGAGAAGAAAGTGTCTGGCTCTCTGAGTGGCCCACACCACAGCCAGGGCCTCTCGCTCGATATTCGAGTAATTTCTCTCAGCCGGTGTCAGCCGTCTTGACAGGTACATCACTGGGTGCTCGTCCTGAGAGAGGATTGCTGCTATGGCCTTTTCGCTGGCGTCAGTAGTCAGAGTTGTGCGCTTTCTTGCATCGAAGATTCGGACCACTGGGGAAGCTGCAAGCGCCTGCTTGAGCTCGTCAAACGCTTTCTGCTGCCGAGGTCCCCAATGGAACGCGACTTTCTTGCTCCGCAGCTCGGTCAGCGGCTCGGTCTTCTCCGAGTAGGACTTGATGTAGCGCGAGTAGTACACCGTCATTCCTAGAAACGATTCGAGTTCCTTTTTGCTCGCCGGGGTGCTCACGCCGAGGATTTTCTCCACCAGCTTCCGATCAGGGCGCACGCCGTCAGCCGCGATGCAGTAGCCAAGGAAACTGATTTCCGTGCTGCGGAAAACGCACTTTTTTTCGTTGATTGACATGCCGGCATCAGAAAGCGCTCTCAGCAGGTCCCGGACTTTGCTGTCCAATTCGTCCGCTGTGGTGGCGCCAACGCACATGTCGTCTTGGTAGATCACCAGGTTGCTGACCGCACCGCCGACCGTTGCCTCCATGGCAGCCTGGAACTGCGCACTGGCCGTCTTCACCCCGTATGGCATGCGCGTCCATCTGAGCAGGCCTAGGGGCGTGTTGATGGTGAGTATTTCTCTGGAGGCCTCGTCTAGCTCAATCTGGTTGTAGGCATTTGTTAAGTCTACAATTGCGAAGTGCTTCATACCTGCCAGGGCACTGAAGGCTTGCTCGATGTTGGGCAGTGGGTAGGCGTCAGAGCAGATCTTCGGGTTCACCCCGACCTTGTAGTCGGAGCAGATTCTCAGGTCTCCGTCGGCCTTGCGCACCACCACAATGGGCGATGCCCAACTGCTGCCGCCTGGCGGCACGGGCTCGAGGATCCCGGCGTCGATCATCGTCCGCAGCTTAGCCACCACCAGCGGCTTGAGATGAATCGGGAGCGGCCGGGCATCGAAGAAGCTGGGCTGAGCGTTCTCCCTGAGCAGGACCCGAGCACGGAAACCTTTGAGCTTGCCTAGCGGTTTGCTGCTGCGCTCCACTTGATTGACAGTCGCTGTGTCCAGCTTGAAGTCCAGCACGTCTGTTCCGATGAGGCCGTGCTCCTTTGTGCATTCGGTGACCGTCACGTCCGCACAGGCGATTTGTCTCCCGACTTCGATGAGCGCCGTGAAGCATCCTCTAGTTCTGATGACCGTTCCGTCAAATTGTCGCAGTCTCAGCTTGGACTTTCGTAGCTTGGGCTCACCGAGGCTCCTCCAGAAGTTTATCGGAATGATGCTCGCACCGGATCCAGAGTCGAGCTGCATTTTGAACGGCTTGCCTTCAATGAGCACAGTTTTTATGCTGCCGCTTCCGCTCTCGTTGCCGACGATGGTGTAGATGCCTGCCTGCTCACACTCACTCGTGTCGATTTCATGGGCAGGTGCAACCGACTTGGACTTGGCGCTGCTCCTGCAGACTGCAGCAAAGTGGTTCCTGCGGTGGCACTTGTTACAGGTCTTCCCGAATGCAGGGCATTTGCCTGGCTGGTGCTGCAGACCACACGACCTGCACTGAGCACCGCTATTGCGGTTCCTGTCGATGCTGGCAACTGGTGTCGAACTCTCAGCCGTCTCGGAGCTTCTGCTAGGCTCTCGGGCTTCAGCAGATCGGTCGCTTGAGCTGTAGCTCTGGATGAGCTCTAACTGCTGGATGTACTGCAGACACGTGTCCAGAGTCACTGGATTCTCAGAGCTCTGAATGTGCTCAAGTGTTTTAGTCCGCTGGCTGTGGTCGCACAAGCCGCTGATCAGCAGTGTTTGGATCAAGTCATCCTCGGCTGACTGTTTGCAGTCTTTTTCGTTGAGCTTGTCAAACTCACAGTGCTTTGCCGCGTCTCTCAAGCGCTCCGCGAACTGCTGGGCCGACTCTGTTGACAGCTGCCGCTGGGACATGAACCTTGTGCGCTCTGCAATCACCAGTTTCTTTTTGGGCTGGAGTCGCCCGATGATCATTTTCTTGATGTCCTTGAAGGTCATATCCTCAATGTTTTTCGGCTTTGCCATGATAGAGACGGATCGGACTGCATTGATTCCTGCTCGAGCAAGGAAGAGGTCTGTCACCTGCTTCTCTTCGTTTGTATCTTGCAGTTTTTTGTGCCTGCACAGTGCTTCAAAACTTTGCAGCCAGGCCTCAGCCATGGCTGGATCATTGAGAGGTAATTCACTGGCTGCTTGCGACGCCATTGTCGTGTCGTGGCTGGCTAGCCAAACTTGAGCCGCAAATGGGCGAGAGGTTGTTATTTATTGTAGTTGGCATTGCACATAGATGTACATGCAGATACGAGTAAAGCATCAGCTAGTGGATTAGACGGTTAGGCATAAGCGTACATTGACAGACAGAGCAGGCGGGGAGAGAGCAAGCAGTCCTAAACTCAGCGCCAATAACAATTGGGGGTGCAGCCCCACACTGCGCACTTCAAGTCAAGTCACGATACAACATTTTTAGTTGAATAAATACAAAGAAAAATGAAAATAAATTTTGCCTTTCAAATAGCTAAGAAATTTTGTTTGATCATAATGCTTAAACAAAAAGTTTAAAATTTACTTAAAGACTTTAGCATCTAAAATCAAAATAAGGAAATCTAATATATTAAAACTTTTTAAATCTGTTAGAAGAATAGAAATATAAAATTAATAATTGATTCCTCTTTCTATTAATATCACAATAAACTGTCAATGTCTTCTTTATTATGCTACTTTTGATGCAAGCCAATTGATGGCTTATATAGCAACTTATTGGCTATTCAAGGCCTTTATTTAAGGTTTTAAATGCTATATGATTTAATGACTGAGTATGGATATACCATGCCAAAAATACCAAAAAATGCAACTTACCTATGAAAGAAACCCTTAAGCAAAAATTAATACAACTTTGATAAATGACAAGTGTAACTATAACTGTCTTATTAAGGCTAAATACCTTGTCATCTAATTAGTATTATGTCTCTATTCTTTTAGGTGGGCATTTTTGCAACTTACCCCTAGTCTACCACAATTTACAGTGGCCAAAGAGGCTAAGTTGGCTAGCAATTGTGCATTTATATCTTAGTATATATATTTTTTAAGAGTTTAGCTTAACATATTGCTTTAACTCTAACAATTCATTGAAAGAGGGGGGTGATGACCCAGCCACTATCCTTCCCTAAATTAGAAATAATACATTGCTATTATCTATACTATATAAGAAAACATTTTTATATCTTAGCCCATTTATATATAAGCATTAATGGCTTGTTATTGGCTTTAATAATATAAAAATACTTGTTAATATTCATAATTTTGGCTTGAAACAAATATTAATTGACAAAATACTAGGGTCTAGTTGATAAAATGCTAATTAACAAAATACTATTTAATAATATGCCAGTTGATAAAATGTTAATTGATAGAATACCAATTGTATCATTATACAATTGAATACCAATTGCACCTAGTAAAATATAGAATCTGCAACAGAATCCGAATGGAATGTTAGCCCTACAATAATGAAGCGGTGAAGCCTTCAAATTTTGACCAAACTGCTAAAAAGAAAATTATGATAATTTTTTCAACACCTATTAGCCATATTATTCATAAGAGAACCTATATTTACTACTTTGAGTAGGTCTTATAGATGCTGCTATTTTTAGTTCAGTTTGCCTCAATATAGAATCATACTAAAACTACTTTATATATTTTTCACAGTTAAATTGCTATATTACATTGCTATAGGCATAGCATGTATCTAAAATTATAATTTTTTGATTCCTATATTTTGTATTTTATTTTAAGTTAGTGGATTCTACAATTGATTTTACAATTTATCATTTTATTACAGATTTCACATTTTACTAGGTACCCCTTTTTATTAGCTTAATATATTTTGATATATTAATTCAATAAAATAAAATTTAAAAGCAGTCTATTAGGAAGAGATTAAATGCAATCTTAGTCTTAAATCTATAACTTTAAGATTTTATAAAACATAATATTTTTATTCTACATTCTACAAAATGGGATCCTGATCCTTGCTAATGCTAGGCAAAGGAAATAACTTTATATCATACGACATAAGAAGAATTTTAGAATATAATCAAATTTTTAAGTTCAACATGCACTAAACTTTAAGTTTAATTAAGTAATTTTAGGATTTATTTACTTTTATCCATTCCTTCCTAATAAATCATTTAACTCCCAAAAATAAACATAAAAGTTCCGAGTTCCCATTAGGAAACACATTTAATTTGCATAATTAACCATTAATTTCTCCTATTTCTATTTGATGCTTTTGATAGCACCTCTGCTTCTGCAAGGCGCAAGCTGACCAACTTCATGTGAAACATAACCTTCACTTCACTGGCTTCAGCCAGCCCATTTATTAAGATATAATTGACGGTGTTTGAGAAAATATCAACTCCAGATACTAAAATATCTACTTTATTTAAAAGTATGCATAATACATCAGCGTAACACGCTTTCTTACCATTTTAACTTAAGTTAACTAGCTCGGTAATTTATTATTTAGCCTATTTTATACTCCGTTTTCTAGAAAAAATACAAATTAAGAACGATCGCTTTTTGTAACCATCTATAGCAAACAAAATAGTACGAACATGTTGTTTGTGTGAACTCCTAGCTTAAGAAGTTTGATATTTGTTCAGAAAAATTAATAGTTTTTTATCATTAAAAAACTTTACAGCCTGCCATAATCTAAGAGTTCTTATAAAATTTGTAAAAGGAAATCATCAACATAATAAAAATTGGTTACTGTATATAGCCAAATAGCGCTACTTGTGCAGGCCATGCTATTAAAACAAGAGTACCCAACGCAGCGCAAGAACCTAAGGTTAAGTCTTATAAAAAATCTCTAGAAAGCTAGTTGTTAATCATTTTTGCTGTTAACTTCTACCATATCTAATAATAATCATCTGAGACTGTGATCTAACGGCCTATAATATACTACTAAACTACAACCTACAAGTAGGCCTAAGTCTAAGATGGATAAAAAGTGCACGGCATGTGGAAAGACTGTTTATCCCCTTGAGCAATTGAAATGTCTTGATCAGGCAAGTCAGAATTTTTATCTGAAACATAACTAGGCCTATAGACCTTAGCCTTATGCCTAACCATATTATAACTAGCATAGCTTTCTATCTAGGGAGTGATGCAAAGGACTTTTGCCTAAATATAGGCCTATCATTTCTATCCCTTTAAGTCTTTGTCTTCCTTCCAGGTTTTACCTTTTTCTCATTAAGAGTTTAGATTAGATATATAACATTAAAATTTCTAGATTTTTTACTAACTTAACAAATATCAAAAAAGCAAATCATCAACCTGTTTAAAGCATTTATAGGCCTAATAGAGAAAAATGGAAAATAAACTTAGTCTAGACTTAGACTTCAAGTATTCTCTGAAATAGACTATTTCATATTTTCACATTTAACATTTGTTTTTTTTGCCAAAAATTTCTTTGCTTTTAATGTTGCATCTGATCTAGATTTGTTACTAGCATACTAGCATACATATATTCATCAAGAGACTATAGCTAATTTTATTGATTATATTAGATTATATCAGTTTTATTAATAAATGCTCTATTAAGAGAATTTATTATAAGATATGCATAGCCCTATATATTATATTTAATATTGGCAAGGTAACTATTGCCATATATTAATATAACTAATAAAGATTGTATTAGGCCCCCCTATCATAATATGTAAAAAACATAACATGAAAGCAAAGTATAAGTTTATTAAGATTATGCAACTATATTATTAACTTTAATAAACTGATTCATTAACAACTTTTTATGTATAATATAAAAATATAGAAATCAGTTATGTCAATAACTGTTTCATATAACTTTTATTGTAATTAAATAAATATGAATGTTAAATTATAAGTATAATTGATGAATCATGTGATCAGTTGGATAAGAGCTAGCTTAGATATAAATAGACTGAATTAAGGCTTATAAAGGGAATTGCTAAGATCTCAATGTTTATAAAGGAGAATCATTAAAATATCAAGGCCTAGAAGAAATTGCTAAGATATCAAGACTAGAAAAGATAGCTGAAATGTTATAATTTCTAAGTTTATTTTGAAAATTGCTGAGATATCAAGGCTCATAAGGAATTGCTAAGAAAGGAATATTCATGAAGGGATTGTTATGGCTCATAAGGGTGAATGGCTAAAATCCTATGACTTTAAAGTATGTTAAGAATTCAACTTGAAAGAATTTGCATGTTGACCAAAAAGAGTAATATAAGAATTGTTAACTTTTTTGAAGGCTCATTAGAAGAAATGATGGAGTTTTCTAGGCTCTTATAAAAAATGGCTTGTTTCAATTATAAAACAATATTCATGTTAACTATAAAATATTCATGAGAGAATTACTAAGATTTCACGAGTCATGGGGAATTGCTAAGATGTTAAAGGTTATGGGAGATTAAGGGAGAATTGCTGAGATGTCAAACATTTTATTAAGATTTAAATTGGCAAAGTCTGGCTAATATAAATTTCTATAGGATTGTTAGAGTATTAGTCTGTTGAGTAATTGTTAAGATAGCCATGTAGTATAGCTCAAGCAAGTCATTTAGTTTAATTAATGAGACTAAATGTAAATGATTTCTGCTAAGAGCAAATATTTAATAAATAGGTTTGATTCTTTGACTTATGCTAATAGATTGGGGTCAATGGGCATCAGGGATTGACACATTGAATGCACCTATAAGTAGAGTGAGAAAGAGGAGTTATACTATTTCTTAGTAAAATAAATGTATAAACTGGATGAATTGGTTTTTCTGTGATTTATTCATGTTAAACTTGTGTCCAAATAATAAGCATAATATTTCCATTTAGCTTTTACATTTAACTTTATTAACTGAAATTATTTCATTTACTAAATAAATGCATACAATTGTTTCTATAAATGCTTGGTTTGTATGTTAATAACCACAGATTTGGCACAAGCAATGCTTCAAATGCGAGGTGTGTGGCATGACCCTCAACATGAAGAACTACAAGGGGCTGGAAAAGAAGCCATACTGTTCTGCGTGAGTGTTTATTGAAATTCAATAATTTTCATTATTGAATAATACAAAATGCACTCTTAACTCTGCCATATTTTTTATTCAGCCACTACCCGCAGCCGAAGGCTTACACCTTTGTGAGCGACAATCCTGAGATGCAGAGAGTGAAACAGAACACGGCTGTAATTAGCAATGTAAGTTGTGCAAGCCAGCTTTATTTTTGCAAACCATTTTCCCTACTAAATTGTGGGGTCTCGATCCTAATTTCCTAAATTCCCATGCTAAACTGTGGGATCTCGATTCTAATTTCCTAAATCCCCTTGCTAAACTGTGGGATCTCGATTCTAATTTCCTAAATCCCCATGCTAAACTGTGGGGTCTCGATTCCCCTAAATCCCCATGCTAAACTGTGGGATCTCGATTCCCCTAAATCCCCATGCTAAACTGTGGGATCTCGATCCTTCTAATTTCCTAAATCTTCATGCTAAACTGTGGAATCTCGATCCTAATTTCCTGAATCCCCATGCTAAACTGTGGGATCTCAATTCTAATTTCCTGAATCCCCATGCTAAACTGTGGGATCTCAATCCTTCTAATTTCCTGAATCCCCATTCTAAACTGTGGGATCTCAATTCTAATTTCCTAAATCTCCATGCTAAACTGTGGGATCTCGATCCTAGTTTCCTAAATCCCCATGCTAAACTGTGGGATCTCGATCCTTCTAATTTCCTAAATCCCCATGCTAAACTGTGGAATCTCGATCCTTCTAATTTCCTAAATCCCCATGCTAAACTGTGGAATCTCGATCCTTCTAATTTCCTAAATCCCCATGCTAAACTGTGGAATCTCGATCCTTCTAATTTCCTAAATCCCCATGCTAAACTGTGGAATCTCGATCCTTCTAATTTCCTGAATCCCCATGCTAAACTGTGGAATCTCGATCCTTCTAATTTCCTAAATCCCCATGCTAAACTGTGGGATCTCGATCCTTCTAATTTCCTGAATCCCCATGCTAAACTGTGGAATCTCGATCCTTCTAATTTCCTAAATCCCCATGCTAAACTGTGGAATCTCGATCCTTCTAATTTCCTAAATCCCCATGCTAAACTGTGGGATCTCGATCCTTCTAATTTCCTAAATCCCCATGCTAAACTGTGGGATCTCGATTCTAATTTCCTGAATCCCCATGCTAAACTGTGGGATCTCGATCCTTCTAATTTCCTAAATCCCCATGCTAAACTGTGGAATCTCGATCCTTCTAATTTCCTGAATCCCCATGCTAAACTGTGGAATCTCAATCCTTCTAATTTCCTGAATCCCCATGCTAAACTGTGGAATCTCGATCCTTCTAATTTCCTAAATCCCCATGCTAAACTGTGGAATCTCGATTCTAATCTCCTAAATCTCCATGCTAAACTGTGGGATCTCGATCCTAATTTCCTAAATCCCATGCTAAACTGTGGGATCTTCTCGATTCTAATTTCCTGAATCCCCATTCTAAACTGTGGGATCTTCTCGATTCTAATTTCCTAAATCCCATGCTAAACTGTGGGATCTCGATTCTAATTTCCTAAATCCCCATGCTAAACTGTGGGATCTCGATTCTAATTTCCTAAATCCCCATGCTAAACTGTGGGGTCTCGATTCCCCTAAATCCCCATGCTAAACTGTGGAATCTCGATTCTAATTTCCTGAATCCCCATGCTAAACTGTGGGATCTCGATTCTAATTTCCTAAATCCCATGCTAAACTGTGGGATCTCGATCCTTCTAATTTCCTGAATCCCCATGCTAAACTGTGGGATCTCAATTCTAATTTCCTGAATCCCCATGCTAAACTGTGGGATCTCGATTCTAGTTTCCTGAATCCCCATGCTAAACTGTGGGATCTCAATTCTAATTTCCTGAATCCCCATGCTAAACTGTGGAATCTCGATTCTAATTTCCTAAATCCCCATGCTAAACTGTGGAATCTCGATTCTAATTTCCTAAATCCCATGCTAAACTGTGGAATCTCGATTCTAAAAATTTCCTAAATCCCATGCTAAACTGTGGAATCTCGATTCTAGTTTCCTGAATCCCCATGCTAAACTGTGGGATCTCGATCCTTTTAATTTCCTAAATCCCCATTCTAAACTGTGGGATCTTCTCGATTCTAATTTCCTGAATCCCCATTCTAAACTGTGGGATCTTCTCGATTCTAATTTCCTAAATCCCATGCTAAACTGTGGAATCTCGATTCTAGTTTCCTGAATCCCCATGCTAAACTGTGGGATCTCGATCCTTTTAATTTCCTGAATCCCCATTCTAAACTGTGGGATCTTCTCGATTCTAATTTCCTGAATCCCCATTCTAAACTGTGGGATCTTCTCGATTCTAATTTCCTAAATCCCCATTCTAAACTGTGGGATCTCGATCCTAATTTCCTAAATCCCAATACCAAACTGTCTAACCCCGATCATAATCCAATCCAATCCCACCCGTTTCCGGAATGCGGAATTGGGATTCCGTCTGCCAGAATAAGTCGTAACATTGTCAGGTCATGCCCCTTTAATTTTCACGCAGAACCAAATAATATTATTATGGATCAGGTAAAAATTGGGTCGCAATTGAGTCACGTGCTCACGCGGTCAAATTCGGGTTAAGGTCACTTTGACCTTCGATCCGCAGTTTTACATTGTCACATTACAGTAAATTTATTGTTGTAGTGGCAAATTTCTACCATACTAAACTATTGCATCATTGCACGGTGTTAACAAACTCAAATTTGCTGCAGGTGAAATACCACGAAGAATTCGAGAAGTCAAAGGGCACTAGAATGGCTGTCACGGAAGATATGATGACGCCATCGGCTGGCGCGGCTGTAAGTGCATAAAAAATGTAAAGATATGTAAAATCTTGGTTTTTACAATGCTTCAATTATACTTACTAAATTGTCCAGGCAAGGAAGCCGGCCCCGCCACCTGTGGCCGCCACTGCTCAGTCCTCTAATGCGGCAGTTGGTGAGTTGCTGAATTTTTATATAATTATGCTAATTATTATAACCTTCATTTGATATGGTGCAAGGTACGAATCATTTAAATCACATTTTTCTCCATTTAAACCACTTTCAAGTCCTTCATTTTTGTACTTCTGTCATTTGGTCCAGAGGTTCCTCATTGAGTTTCTCACGAATTCCCCTGTCAAATAATTAAGTTTCTCACGAATTCCCCAGTCAAATCATTGAGTTTCTCAATTCTCACGAATTCCCCAGTCAAATCATTGAGTTTCTCAATTCTCACGAATTCCCCAGTCAAATCATTGAGTTTCTCACGAATTCCCCAGTCAAATCATTGAGTTTCTCACGAATTCCCCAGTAAAATTATTGACTTTCTCACGAATTCCCCAGTCCAAACAATGAGTTTCTCACGAATTCCCCAGTAAAATTATTGACTTTCTCACGAATTCCCCAGTCCAAACAATGAGTTTCTCACAAATTCCCCAGTAAAATTATTGAGTTTCTCAATTCTCACGAATTCCCTAGTTAAATCATTGACTTTCTCACAAATTCCCCAGTCCAATCAATGAGTTTCTCACGAATTCCCTAGTCAAATCATTGATTTCCCACGAATTTGCCGGTCCCTCAGCTGTTTATCCCAGAGCACTCTTACAAACCAGTAAACCCGTAAAAGACGCGTATTTGAAGCTTGCTTATGGCGCACAAAATGCTTTTCTGGCTATACATATGCACATTGTAAGCTTTCACTGGACTGCGCTTAAAATCAATTTTTGTTGTAAAATATTTTAGTTAAGCTGCTAAACAGTCGATAATATCATTAAACGGCTGTCCTTTTATTACTATATTTCTATTCTGTGTGTGCTTTGTCATGGCTTACTATCCAAGCAATAATATTATTATTACTACTATAATGAATTATTCGTCTCAGTCGCAAATCGCCGAGGCTCCACTGGCGCCTCATCGGCGTCCTCGTCTATCGGCGCCGCTCCCGGCTCAATTTTTGCCTACGATCCGATGGGACGCGAGGCCGAGGCGGCTTCCGCTGCCGCGGCCGCTGCCACCTCCTCCGAGGCCCCAAATAGAGCCGCGTTTGATCCCCATGCGGCAAAGCGCGGCTCCACTATTTATTCTAGCGAAGATCAGCAGGCTCAGCAGAATCATTGTAGGGGCTGCTTGTTATTAGCAACACGGCACAATAATTATTTATTTATTATATAGCGCGTATATTATCAATGCCGCTAATTAAGAAGCGCCCAAGAAAATGAATTCGCCAAAATCGATTCAGTCGTACTTAGCTTCTAATTCCTTGCTGGCCAAACATTTCGGAAATTTTTCCAAACGGAAAGTCAAATCCAATGTTTAGGCTGCATTTTCTGTGGCCCGGTTTTATTCCCCCCCACTCCCGTAAGGTTAGACTCTAATCCCCTAGACTGGGGTTCCCCACTCCCAGACGGGATTCCCCAATTCCCTAAGCTGGGATTCCCCAATCCCCTAAGCTGGGGTCCCCCAACCCCCTAAGCTGGGATTCCCCAATCCCCTAAACTGGGATTCCCCAATCCCCTAAGCTAAGATTCCCAAATCCCCTAAGCGGGGGATTCCCAAATCCCCTAAGCGGGGGATTCCCCAATCCCCTAAGCTGGGATTCCCCAATCCCCTAAGCTGGGATTCCCCAATCCCCTAAGCTGGGATTCCCAAATCCCCTAAGCGGGGGATTCGCAAATCCCCTAAGCGGGGGATTCCCCAATCCCCTAAGCTGGGATTCCCCAATCCCCTAAGCTGAGATTCGCCCAATCCCATAAGCTGGAATTCCCCAATCCCCTAAGCTGGGATTCCCCAATCTCCGGATTCCCCAATCCCCGGATTCCCCAATCCCCGGATTCCCTAATCCCCGGATTCCCCAATCCCCGGATTCCCCAATCCACGGATTCCCCAATCCCCGGATTCCCCAATCCCCGGATTCCCCAAACCCCGGATTCCCCAATCCCCGGATTCATTGAGTTTCTCACGAATTCCCCAGTCAAATCATTGAGTTTCTCACGAATTCCCCAGTCAAATCATTGAGTTTCTCACGAATTCCCCAGTAAAATTATTGTCTTTCTCACAAATTCCCCAGTCCAAACAATGAGTTTCCCACAAATTCCCCAGTCAAATCATTGAGTTTCTCACGAATTCCCCAATCCCCTAAGCTGGGATTCCCCAATCCCCTAAGCTGGGATTCCCCAATCCCCTAAGCTGGGATTCCCAAATCCCCTAAGCGGGGGATTCGCAAATCCCCTAAGCGGGGGATTCCCCAATCCCCTAAGCTGGGCGAATCCCTAAGCTGAGATTCGCCCAATCCCATAAGCTGGAATTCCCCAATCCCCTAAGCTGGGATTCCCCAATCTCCGGATTCCCCAATCCCCGGATTCCCCAATCCCCGGATTCCCTAATCCCCGGATTCCCCAATCCCCGGATTCCCCAATCCACGGATTCCCCAATCCCCGGATTCCCCAATCCCCGGATTCCCCAAACCCCGGATTCCCCAAACCCCGGATTCCCCAATCCCCGGATTCCCCAATCCCCGGATTCCCCAATCCCCGGATTCCCCAATCCCCGGATTCCTCAATCCCCGGATTCTCCAATCCTCTAAGCTGGAATTCCCCCCGCTACAAAATATGGCTGTTTCTTTGGCTGATTCCAAGCGGAAACACCGATGTTTACACACAAAAATCCCGCCCACACACAAAACCCTCCCAATTAGACGATTCTAGGCGCAAGAAACTGCCAAAAAACCCGCCCAGTAAGAAACCGCCCAAAAAACCACCAAGAGAAGAGTTTCCAACTGAAAAAACCACAGAACACTTGGCGGTTTCTTTTAGAGATTCCAGCCATGTTGAAAATTGCCTAAGCTGGAATTCCCCAATCCCCTAAGCTGGGATTCCCCAATCCCTTAATCTAAGATTCTAAGCTAAGCTCCTGATCCAATATACAAATAAATCATTTTAAACCTTAAACTCAAATTGTACTTTAAGCAATAACTTTATTCCGTCAAGTGCTGGCACAATAAATTGAAAATCAATCAAACAAACAAACCAACAACTTCAGCTGCCTTCCAGTTGACCGCTGTTGCGAGTTGAAAAAACAGTCTTTGAAAAGTAAAATGCATTTTATTGATTCTGTTTAAGAGCCGCATTTCATTTGCATGCTTGCACGTTTGAAGCAGGAAATTCTAGCATTAGTGCCATGCAGAAGCCCGTAAGGGCTGTTTGAATCCTAAGAATGGACGAATTTTTCATCCATTGTGCCTCAGTTTGTAGTGTACGCATCAGCATGTTCAGTTAGTTTATATAGTGTATGCCAGTATTTGTTGCTAGTGTTTTCGCTTTTAAAAGAAAGGCAAATGGCTATGTTTTCTACTATGCTTGCTGAGAGACAAGCTCCACATCCCCAGTTTTGTCTTGTTTTTGTCACCGGAATGCAATTTTATCTGCATTTTGTATGATTTAAGTAACAAGCTGACTCACATCCTCTATTATACGGGCGCTTGAGAAGGGTAAGAGGCTGGCGCCAACCAATCAGCGACAAGAGCGGGAAAGAGCAGCGATAGGGGGTAAGGGGGAGGGTAATTTATCAGCCAATCAGCGCTAGTTACGGGTTGGAGTAACATTAGCTTTGCGAAAAGAGTTTTATTACTTTATTAACAAGCTTCAATCCGAACCAGCCAATCAGCGATGAGAGTGGGATAGAAAGAACAGGCAATAGTTAGTAGGTATTATTAACTAATTGGCTAATTCCAGACTTGTGAATAAACAGTTGCGTAATCAAAATTATTTTGCGCTTAGCTGATTAGAAAAATTAAGAGTTGGCCGCGCTAAACCTTTTTAAAAAACTGTGTAGCGGCGGCATCTTTGATGTTTGATTAATTAGTTATAACAAATAATTACCGCAGCTCCGGTCAACTCGTCCTACACCGGCCAGTCCACCGTGTACACCACATCGGCTATTGGCAGGCGGCAGCAGCCGCATCAGCCGGCCGCGCCGGAGCCGCACCAGCCCCGGTTGCTGACAGCCATCACCAGGCCCGCTACAGCCGCAACTCCGACTACGGCGGCGTATCCAGGAATAGCGGCTATGGTGAGCCCGCTGCCGCTGAGCCTGGTGCGTTGCGTTTCTTGTCTATTATTTATTTTAAGTTGTACTTTAGAGTTAAAGGGTCTGGTAAATACTTTTAACAATATTTAAGTTCAGTTTTTCTACTGTATTTTAGACCACGAAAATATGTTTAACCATTTTTATTTAAAGGTGGGTAGTTGGTAGATATTAGGTAGATAGATAGATAGATAGATAGACAGATAGATAGATAGACAGATAGATAGATAGATAGATAGACAGACAGATAGATAGACAGATAGATAGATAGATAGATCGATAGATAGATAGATAGGTAGACAGATAGATAGATAGACAGATAGATAGATAGATAGATATAGATAGATAGACAGATCGATAGATAGATAGGTAGACAGATAGATAGATAGACAGATAGATAGATAGATAGATAGATAGATAGATAGATAAACAGATAGATAGATAGATAGATATAGATAGATAGACAGATCGATAGATAGATAGGTAGACAGATAGATAGATAGACAGATAGATAGATAGATAGATAGATAGATAGATAGATAAATAGACAGATAGATAGATAGATAGACAGATAGATAGATAGATAGATAGATAGATAGATAGATAGATAGATAGATAGATAGATAGATAGATAGATAGATAGATAGATAGGTAGACAGATAGATAGATAGATAGATAGGTAGACAGATAGATAGATAGACAGAAAGATAGATAGATAGATAGATAAATAGACAGATAGATAGATAGATAGACAGATAGATAGATAGACAGATAGATAGATAGATAGATAGATAGACAGATAGATAGATAGATAGATAGACAGATCGATAGATAGATAGGTAGACAGATAGATAGATAGATAGATAGATAGATAAATAGACAGATAGATAGATAGATAGATGGATAGACAGATAGATAGATAGATAGATAGATAGATAGATAGATAGATAGATCGATAGACAGGTAATATTTCGACTTGCTAATATTGCACAGTTCTCATACCCTGCTCATACCTAGTAGGCATTATTTATTAGTTAAAAGTTCAGCTTCGACCTTGCCTTTAAAAAGCATCGCAGATCCCTCTCTAGCCAGCCAGTCACCTACTGGAGCTCGCCAGGCAAAAGCAATTCTCAGCCTTGTATAACAGATAACAGCGCTTTGAACTTATGGCAACTTGTCTTTTGAATGCGAAATGATTTTATATTTAGCTCAGCCCTGTGTAAACCTATCTGTCTTTCTCTTACTCTCTCACTCGCTCCTTAGTCTCTGCAATGCAACGAATTCTTGTATTCTAGCCGGCAAACATTGCGCATATTTAGGGGCATAGGGGCGTGCGCTAACAACCCAGTGGTCATTGCTTCACTTGTTCTTTTCTTGTTTAAATTAAAAGAAACAGAAAATCTATATGCGGGGTTCTCTCTTATTCGCAACATGTTTTGGTGATATAATTCATAAGCAACTTTTATATTCACATGTACGTACCTGTCTAATGTCATTATGCTCTTAGAGAATCAAGACCTAATGTTTTTTGCTTACGCGTAATAAGTTCGCATGATCTTGGTTGACAACTGTTTAGTGCCACCGCCAGCCCCAGTTCAGCAGTACCAGCCGCCGCCAGCACCGGTTCAGCAGTACCAGCCGCCGCCAGCCCCGGTTCAGCAGTACCAGCCAAAGGAGCCTTCGCCGCCGCCAACTCCAGCTCAGGCGGCTCCGGCTGCGGCCCCCACCGCTGAAGCTACTGATCGCGGGGTAAGAATACCGGATTTATACCGTATTTAATTTCAAATTTCCTAATATTTTTGAGGAAAAAGACAAAAAATTCCTTAGCTGCTACTGAGGAAGTTGTTAGTAGTGTCATTAAAATATTATCTTTCATTTTTTAATTTGTTACATAGCTTCAAAATAGGGCATCATTTGAATACATATTAATTTTTTTTCTGTTAATTAACAGCTGGTCTACCAAAGTCAATGTTGGTCATCAAAGTTCTGCGATACGTTTACAAGTAGAATCACTTTATAACTTTATTACGATTAATTAACAAAACTTAGTACAAAGTCTAACACAAGCTTTAGAGGTACACCTTTTGTATATAGAAGTTTTACAAAAAGTATTTACTATCTGTTTTAGTTTAAAAAGATTCTTTTCTTAAGTAACATGCGGTTAATGATCTGTCATTGGAGTCATATTGAACTTCTTAAGCTAAAATGAATTGAAGCAGGCATGCAGAGCTGCAGGTAGGGGATCAGTATGCAGGTAGGGGATCAGTATGCAGGTAGGGGATCAGTATGCAGGTAGGGGATCAGTATGCAGGTAGGGGATCGTACCCGGGCCGAACAGCAGTATTCCCCATCCCCTCACTTCCGTCATCCTGCAGCGCTGCTTCAGGGCTCTGTATGACTACACAGCCCAGGACGATGACGAAGTGACCTTCAACGAAGGTGACGTTGTCACGAACGGCGACCCCATTGACGAAGGCTGGATGTACGGCATAGTGGAGCGGACTGGCCAGTTCGGTATGCTGCCTTCCAATTATGTCGAAGAGCTTCTGTGAGCCGCCTGAGGTTTGCTGATCGTTGAGATTTTTGATTCTGTTGATCAATTGAATAGATTAAACACTGCACTGCTTATATTATCAATATGCTGTGCTATGTTTTTAGTAGTATTCTTCTACTGCCAAGGATTTGTATATGCGGAAGTTCCACTTCTTTATAAACCCTACCATGCAGTCTGGGGTCAGTGCCCCCTCTACCCCACAGTCTGGGGTCAGTGCCCCCTCTACCCCACAGTCTGAGGTCAGTGCCCTCTCTACCCCACAGTCTGGGGTCAGTGCCCTCTCTACCCCACAGTCTGGGGTCAGTGCCCTCTCTACCCCACAGTCTGAGGTCAGTGCCCTCTCTACCCCACAGTCTGGGGTCAGTGCCCCCTCTACCCCACAGTCTGAGGTCAGTGCCCCCTCTACCCCACAGTCTGGGGTCAGTGCCCTCTCTACCCCACAGACTGGGGTCAGTGCCCTCTCTACCCCACAGACTGGGGTCAGTGCCCTCTCTACCCCACAGACTGGGGGTCAGTGTTCCCTCTACCCCACAGACTGGGGTCAGTGCCCCCTCTACCCCACCAACTGCACCAAGCCTCCTATTCAACAACAACCCAGCATCCCAAACACGAGTTGTAATTTGTCCAGCGCACAAACTGCTATTAGTTGCTTAAACTTTCAACAATTGCTGTTTAAAACCCCGTGCGTCTGTGCGTGTATTGGCCCACTTTATTAAGGGCAATACATGTCTATTGCACAGAAACATGTCTAGTTTGTACTCGAGTTTCGCACTCCCAAGTCGCCGCCGCTAGCTGCCTCATATATTGTTATTAATTTATTATTCATTATAATTTACCTATATTGATTTCTATATTGATTCCTCAGAAGCACGCTACCTGTCTAACTACCCCTGTCCTGCCCCATTCCCGCGGCTGTGGTTGCCAAGTGCTTAGTTTTGATAAATATTCGTTTTTTGTTGCCATTTTCATCAGTACCAAATTTTAGTTCCTTTTCTATGCCTACGTTTTAAAACAATTCAATAAAATTCCAAATATGGTAGGCAGTTTCCAACATGCTACTTACTAGCGGCGCGGATTAAGTAGTATCTTAGGTTTGTTGTATTCCCAGTGTATCAAAATTCTGATGCCAATTTGTCTATTTATTTGTATCGCATAGTTTAGTTGGATTTTATTACTCAAGTATGCCATTAATTAATCATTTTTAGATTGTTTTTTTTTGCAAAGCTACGCGCAATAAAATAACAATATTCCATTATTCTTTGCCTACTAATAGTACTAAAATACACAGTAGTATATGCTGCTCAGGCCATCTTGATATTTTTGTTTTCTTTTGCTTCACTCCCGGGAGATTGGGTTTATAAATTCTGTAATTCTGTCTGTATTAATACTATACAAGCTGATTACAATGTATGCTTGATCTTCTAATCCTGAAAATAAAATATTCAACAGTAAAACTCTCCGCGCCCTGATTATCTATTCCTATACTCTTCTATTAACTTTCTAATCTGTTCTCAAAATACACTGCCCGCTCTCTCACTGCTGCTGCGATCTTTATGGCTGAGCCAGAACTCTGGTTGCAATTTGCACTTTTAATTTCCTGATATTTTAAGTAATTAGAGTATGGCTATAAGCTGGAATATATTGTGAGTACGAGCGTACTATTATGTAAGTGCTAGAATTTTTATTTCAACCAGATCTCTGATTTTAAAGGTTCATTCCTACAATTAGATGTTCCTAATTCCTAGAAACCGATCCTTCCGTTTCCTAGAATCAGATTCCTAATTCCTAGAAGCCGATCCTTCCATTTCTAGAATCAGATTCCTAAGTCCTAGAAACCGATCCTTCCGTTTCCTAGAATCAGATTCCTAATTCCTAGAAACCGATCGTTCCATTTTCTAGAATCAGATTCCTAAGTCCTAGAAACCGATCTTCCATTTCCTAGAATCAGATTCCTAATTCCTAGAAACCGATCCTTCCATTTTCTAGAATCAGATTCCTAAGTCCTAGAAACCGATCTTCCATTTCCTAGAATCAGATTCCTAATTCCTAGAAACCGATCCTTTCATTTCCTAGAATTAGATTCCTAATTCCTAGAAAACAATCCATTTCCTAGAATCAGGTCCCTAATTCCTAGAAAACAATCCATTTCCTAGAATCAGGTCTCTAATTCCTAGAAAACAATCCATTTCCTAGAATCAGGTCCCTAATTCCTAGAAAAAAATCCTTTTCCTAGAATCAGGTCCCTAATTCCTAGAAAACAATCCATTTCCTAGAATCAGGTCCCTAATTCCTAGAAAAAAATCCTTTTCCTAGAATCAGGTCCCTAATTCCTAGAAAACAATCCATTTCCTAGAATCAGGTCCCTAATTCCTAGAAAACAATCCATTTCCTAGAATCAGGTCCCTAATTCCTAGAAAAAAATCCTTTTCCTAGAATCAGGTCCCTAATTCCTAGAAAACAATCCATTTCCTAGAATCAGGTCCCTAATTCCTAGAAAACAATCTATTTCCTAGAATCAGGTCCCTAATTCCTAGAAAACAATCCATTTCCTAGAATCAGGTCCCTAATTCCTAGAAAACAATCCATTTCCTAGAATCAGGTCCCTAATTCCTAGAAAACAATCCATTTCCTAGAATCAGGTCCCTAATTCCTAGGAACCGATCCTTTTCCTAGAATCAGGTCCCTAATTCCTAGAAAACAATCCATTTCCTAGAATCAGGTCCCTAATTCCTAGAAAACAATCCATTTCCTAGAATCAGGTCCCTAATTCCTAGGAACCGATCCTTTTCCTAGAATCAGGTCCCTAATTCCTAGAAAACAATCCATTTCCTAGAATCAGGTCCCTAATTCCTAGAAAACAATCCATTTCCTAGAATCAGGTCCCTAATTCCTAGAAAACAATCCATTTCCTAGAATCAAATCTTTAATTCCTAGAAAACAATCCATTTCCTAGAATCAGGTACCTAATTCCTAGAAAAAAATCCTTTTCCTAGAATCAGGTCCCTAATTCCTAGAAAACAATCCATTTCCTAGAATCAGGTCCCTAATTCCTAGAAAACAATCCATTTCCTAGAATCAGGTCCCTAATTCCTAGAAAACAATCCATTTCCTAGAATCAGATCCCTAATTCCTAGAAAACAATCCATTTCCTAGAATCAGGTCCCTAATTCCTAGAAAAAAAATCCATTTCCTAGAATCAGGTCCCTAATTCTTAGCAAACAATCCATTTCCTAGAATCAGATCCCTAATTCCTAGAAAACAATCCATTTCCTAGAATCAGGTCCCTAATTCCTAGAAAACAATCCATTTCCTAGAATCAGGTCCCTAATTCCTAGAAAACGATCCATTTCCTAGAATCAGATCCCTAATTCCTAGAAAACGATCCATTTCCTAGAATCAGGTCCCTAATTCCTAGAAAACAATCCATTTCCTAGAATCAGGTCCCTAATTCCTAGAAAACAATCCATTTCCTAGAATCAGGTCCCTAATTCTTAGCAAACAATCCATTTCCTAGAATCAGATCCCTAATTCCTAGAAAACAATCTATTTCCTAGAATCAGGTCCCTAATTCCTAGAAAACAATCCATTTCCTAGAATCAGGTCCCTAATTCCTAGAAAACAATCCATTTCCTAGAATCAGGTCCCTAATTCCTAGAAAACAATATATTTCCTAGAATCAGGTCCCTAATTCCTAGAAAACAATCCATTTCCTAGAATCAGGTCCCTAATTCCTAGAAAACAATCCATTTCCTAGAATCAGGTCCCTAATTCTTAGCAAACAATCCATTTCCTAGAATCAGATCCCTAATTCCTAGAAAACAATCCATTTCCTAGAATCAGGTCCCTAATTCTTAGCAAACAATCCATTTCCTAGAATCAGATCCCTAATTCCTAGAAAACAATCCATTTCCTAGAATCAGGTCCCTAATTCCTAGAAAACAATCCATTTCCTAGAATCAGGTCCCTAATTCCTAGAAAACAATCCATTTCCTAGAATCAGGTCCCTAATTCCTAGAAAACAATCCATTTCCTAGAATCAGGTCCCTAATTCCTAGAAAAAAATCCTTTTCCTAGAATCAGGTCCCTAATTCCTAGAAAACAATCCATTTCCTAGAATCAGGTCCCTAATTCTTAGCAAACAATCCATTTCCTAGAATCAGATCCCTAATTCCTAGAAAACAATCCATTTCCTAGAATCAGGTCCCTAATTCTTAGCAAACAATCCATTTCCTAGAATCAGATCCCTAATTCCTAGAAAACAATCCATTTCCTAGAATCAGGTCCCTAATTCCTAGAAAACAATCCATTTCCTAGAATCAGGTCCCTAATTCCTAGAAAACAATCCATTTCCTAGAATCAGGTCCCTAATTCCTAGAAAACAATCCATTTCCTAGAATCAGGTCCCTAATTCCTAGAAAACAATCCATTTCCTAGAATCAGGTCCCTAATTCCTAGAAAACAATCCATTTCCTAGAATCAGGTCCCTAATTCCTAGAAAACAATCCATTTCCTAGAATCAGGTCCCTAATTCCTAGAAAACAATCCATTTCCTAGAATCAGGTCCCTAATTCCTAGAAAACAATCCATTTCCTAGAATCAGGTCCCTAATTCCTAGAAAACAATCCATTTCCTAGAATCAGGTCCCTAATTCTTAGCAAACAATCCATTTCCTAGAATCAGATCCCTAATTCCTAGAAAACAATCCATTTCCTAGAATCAGGTCCCTAATTCTTAGCAAACAATCCATTTCCTAGAATCAGATCCCTATTTCCTAGAAAACAATCCATTTCCTAGAATCAGGTCCCTAATTCCTAGAAAACAATCCATTTCCTAGAATCAGGTCCCTAATTCCTAGAAAACAATCCATTTCCTAGAATCAGGTCCCTAATTCCTAGAAAACAATCCATTTCCTAGAATCAGGTCCCTAATTCCTAGAAAACAATCCATTTCCTAGAATCAGGTCCCTAATTCCTAGAAAACAATCCATTTCCTAGAATCAGGTCCCTAATTCCTAGGAACCGATCCTTCTCTAAAATCATGCAAGCCGATACCAAATCTAAGCTAGTTAGTCAAACTAAAAGCTCCTGTATAAGCAAATCACTAAAGCTCATACACTCCACAACTGCTGCAGAGACACGCAGGCCAGTTTATCCTCAAGGCAATCTATTGTGAATAGCCACAGTTACTCAAAGCCCCGCGCCCGGAATGGACTCCGCCGGGTCGTACCAGCTGGAATTCGGCTACTTTGACGACTATAGCAGAAAACGCGCCGAATTATTCAGCTGCCCGTCGCCCAATGCTCTGCCCGTTGTTGGCTTCGACGATTGCTGCTTCAGCTGCCGGCAGGCGGCCTGTCGCTGCTGCGTCTCCGCCCCGGTTGCTGCCGCTGCCTCCGCCGTCGGCGAGAACGACTCTGGCATCGAGGAGGCGCCGGCCGCTGTGACGAAGCCGGAGACAAAGCCGGCAGCAACAGGCTGGGCGGGCCTGTTTCGCGGCACCGCCGCAGCTCAGAAAGCCGTCGTGGTGTCGCTGCCTCCGACAAATAATTCTTCTGAGACTTCGCCGCCAGCGACCGCCGCCTGGAAGTCGCAACAGCGGCCGGTGCCGCCGGAGCAGGACCGCGAACTGGCTGCTATTGGCGACGCTCTACGGCGCGTGGCCGCTCAGCTAGGCGTCGCTAAGGCGCCGGCGCCTCTACAGCCGCGCGGTCTGAATAATTCCGGAAATTTTTGCTACATCAACGCCATCCTGCAGATGCTGTTCCTCTGTCCGCCGTTTCACGCCTTTTTCCGCGCTCTTGGACAGCAGTGCCAGAGCTTCAGGTTGGGACTTTAAATCTTTTTTAACATTGTTTCTGACTACTGTTCATAGACAATTGAGCACGCTATATGTACCTCTGAGCACACTGTACATATAGTTAAGCACACTATACAATGTACACATACAATTGAGCACACTGTACATGTACAACTGAGCACACTACATGTACAACTGAGCACACTGTACAAGTATAATTGAGCACACTGTACATGTACAATTGAACACAATATATATACAATTGAGCACCCTATCCCCCCTCCAGAAACCGCGGCCCCAGCTCAACGCCAGCTCTGGACTGCATGGTGGAGCTGCTCTCCTACTACAGCCAGGCCGCCAATCCCCGGAAGTTGACTTCCGGTCAGCCGTACACTCCCCATCAGGCCTACCAACTGGTGTCGGCAGAATCCGCCGCTATGCCTAGCCGTGGCACGGAGCTTCGGGCAGGTCGCGAGGAGGACGCGGAGGAGTTCCTCAGCCACCTGTTGAACAGTCTGCACGACGAGCTGGCCAAAGCCACTGGCGATGGCAGCTCGCATAGCAACGGCCAGGCCAACGGTGATAAAACTGCTCAAGCTGAGGCCGATGCTGAGACAGACGTCGCTAACGAATGGCAATGCGTCGGGCCGAAGAATCGGTCAGCCGTGACTCGAACCTGCCAGTCGGCCACTGGTACCATTGTGTCCGAGCTGTTTGGCGGACAGCTGCGGCACCAGCTTGTCCGGTCCAACCGGCCGCCCACAGCCAATCTTCAGCCCTTCTTTGTCCTGCCGCTGGACATCGACCTGCCGGATTGGTCAGCCGGCACGCTAGCCGAAGCTCTTGAGGCTGTCACCAAGCCGGAGCTGGTTGAGACTAGCGAGGGCCGGGCTACCAAGACCCAGCTGTTTGAGCTGCCGCCTCGCCTGCTGCTGCTGCAGCTGAAACGATTCCACTACGCCGAGGCCAGCGCTGGCGTTGTGAAAATCGACCGCCGATTGGACCTGCCGGAGACGTTGAAGCTGCGCAAGGCCTGGCTGTCGCATCAGGCCGGGCCAAGCCGCAGCGCTTGGACTATTGCCTATTCGCCATTGTGTATCACGTTGGCCACGCCACTAGCGGCCACTATATCACAGCCGTGCTGCAGCCCGGCTTAAACCGGTGGATTATGCTGGACGATGCTAATGTGGTATTTTTCCCCACTGACCGAACTGACCTGTGCGCGCCGGAGTTGCCGTCGGTTAAACAGCCGGATCAGCCGCGGCGCCTGCATCCCTACGTGCTGATGTACCGGCGGGCGGACTGTGTTGGATTCGCTTGAGAGATGCTCTTCTCTTCTCTGTCACATTCGTAACTTTGTCCTTATAGATGCATGCATTAGATCCCCGTTTCCGCTCCTATCCGCCCTTATCTTCCGCCCCCCCCCTCAATCACCAGATCATCCACCCCATCATCAAATTATCCGCCCCCCTCAATCATCAGATCATCCACCCCATCATCAAATTATCTGCCCCCCCCCCAATCAGCCGATTATCCGCCCCCCAATCAGCCGATTATCCGCCCCC
>NIVC01000723.1:0-30000 GCA_002269645.1 Macrostomum lignano
CAACGACCCATACCCCTTAATGCCGGTTCACATTCACTGCTAGTACCATTACGGGTCAATTACTGTTCAAATTAGCTTTAAAAATGGGTCTGAACTCTGAACTAACTGTGCATTGAGTTGAGCAGCTCCCGTTCTTCCCTTATCTCCATCTCTATCTTCATCTTCATCTCCATACCTATCTCCTTCTCCATCTCCATCTCTGTCTTTACAAGCAGCGTTAGACATGCTATGAATAAAATTGAGACAGCAATATGCTTTACATGCTACTACGAGTAAACAGAAAAACTTAATAACTGATTTTTTACCTTTGAAGTTTAAATTTTTTACCTTTGAAGTTTAAATTTTCTCAAAATGTTTCCGTACAGCCAATGGACTCTTGAGAATTTTTCTGAGGAGCAATGTTACTCGACCGAAACAGTTACGATGGGTTTTGTTCCTTCACAGTCATAACAGTCATAAATTTCCTTTTTTCAGCAACTCAGTCTTTTCTTCTGCTGAAATAATACAGTCAATACTGCAGTGCAACTTAAGCTAAACTAAATATATAAGCCTGCTGGGAGCCGTCAATTTTCCCTGGGGTAATTCACGCAAATTCACCTCAAAATTGCAGTCGCACACGTTTCTTCATTGTCAAACATTTTGGTCAGGAAAGCTTTTATCGAACGGCGAAGTCTAATTCGAACTTTGAGGATTCAAATCTGCAGTAGACAACCAGAATTTTACGCCTGCGACTCAGGTTGGCTCAAGATGCAGGGCTGAGACAGTGCGGCTCATAACTCCCAGTCTGCATTCCTATTGCATGTTCATTTGCAGCTCAGTTTAAATGACCACTCGCTTACTAAGACTGCTTCGAGGGGGGGCACTGCTACGAGATAAATTTTAGTCAGATAGGGTTGATGCTAACAATTAAATTTGTATAAGGGTGTGCTCAGAAGGTGCTGTCAAGCACTTGCCTTCACTGCAAAAAACTTGGCACTGACAGAAAAAGCACCCCACTGTGAGGGAGCAAACTTGTCAACAATGAATCAATAAAAACATCGAAGTCATTGAAATTATTGCTTCTACTTGTCAGCAGGGATTTCACTTTAATCTTCAGATCCTTGTGACATGCTTTGGTATATTTATCGACCATTAGACGATTGAATTCTGAAAAAACTGTTCAATGAATGTCGCTTAGAAAAGTCTGCTAGTCAACTATCTGACAGACTTCCATTGAAGCTTCCGGATCAGCCAGGATAGAAGAAGCCATATGCTTCGATCTCGCAAATGGCAAACGCCTCGGCCTGCCGATTCAGAACTCGAACTCGACTGCCGAGCTGCCAGCAGCTGAGGTTCTTCACCAAGAATGGAGTCACAATGTTCACCTCGTGGCACACAACTCCGTCAACCAGCAGCTGGAAGTCGTTCAAACGTTGAGGGCAGCAGTCCTGCCTGTTGTATGGTGACGGATGCGACCATGGACTGCTGTGACAGCCGGCCCTCCCACCACTCAGATGGCTCGTTAAATGTGTGGCTGCAAGATCCGTCAAGATATTCTTGACGCTTGTCTCTGCTCTGAAACCCTGCTTTGAGTGCAGTCTGTGAACAGAATCTTTCTAATGCTTGCATTTGAAATTATAGGTGTTTTTTATTGTACTTGGTAAACGGCATAAAAATCAGAGTGACCTCGCACCTTCCACTTACCTTGGACCACGCGAGCATAAATGTCACAATGCCCGGTCCAGGAGTCCCAGTTGAAGAAGGCGGACACCGTGAAGAACCGTGAAGGGTTGTCGTCGGGTGGTGCCGGAGAGAATATACGAGTATTTCAAGCCACATCATTTTGCACCCGTTCGAATTGCGAATTTCAAAAGAAAATAACTTTAACGTGCAAAAGTAAAATATGCCGAATCGCGCTTTTTATCTCTAAATAATGTTGATATTTTTATGTATGCAGCCCTACCTGAACTGAATTACTGCAACCACTATACCATGCAATGCAAGTAGCCTGAACCATTAGTCCTAAAGCCTTGTAAAGTACAAAAGTGCAGATTCCTACCATTAATCACCAAAAGAGATTCCTCTGTTCAGGTTTAACGGCGCGGACTCGTTACACAGGTCCTGCCATTTCGGCGACAGACGTTTAAGCGAAAATAATACATGTATCGCCTAAAACCTTTGAGTACCTAATTTTTAACTTTAATATTTCCGGTTATATTCAGGTCAAATAGAAAATACGTCGTACTTTATACAATAAAGACGCTGCATGGTAGAACAACATTTTGTTATTTTTTATTTGAGGGCGCTTTCATAAGGCCCAATTAATTTCACATTGCCGAAAGCATCTTCCTTCACAAGGCCGAAATTTCACATTGCCGAAAAATCATTTTAGCAGCTAGTGTCTTTCACTAGGCCGAAACTAATTCACTAGGCCGAAACTATAATTCACTAGGCCGAAACTAATTCACTAGGCCGAAACTAATTCACTAGGCCGAAACTAATTCACTAGGCCGAAACTAATTCACTAGGCCGAAACTTCACATAGCCAAAGTAGCTAAGCACGCTCTTTCATAAGTTTCGGTCTAGTAAAAGACACTACATGTACGATAGCTAAAATGATTTTTCGGCAATGTGAAATTTCGGCCTATTGCTAGTGAAACTGGCCCTTGATTAGTAAACAGTGAATTCTGTTTAAGCATTCTGTTAGCACGTTTTGATTGTGCTACCATGCCTTGTCTCTTGTCCGCTGTACATCCTTGTCTCCTCCGCCCGGCCTATACCATTATTGCACTTTATTGTTCTGCTAAAATCTCTTTAACTCACTTTTACTTTTCTATCCAAAACTGTACCACCCCATTCCTGTTCATGTTGAATTCACTGCTTTAAAACACCTTACTTATACTGCGACAAGAAAAGCTTTTCGCCAAAACGTCCTTCGCCGAATGACTGGTACCCCTGCCCCAAGGGTGCACGGCCAGCCCAAGGGAGCATAAGAAACGGTTTTTATCGCAATAAACAGATAGACCAATAAAAAGAATATCAGTTTAATTGTACCTAAAAGGTAAGCAAATTTAGAAATATAAAACTAACTAATTACTAGGCTATATAGAGTTTTGTTATAAATGTTGAAATAATTAAAAATAAAATTATTAGACTTTTGTGTGGCAGTCGGGTTGCCACTTTGGTATAGGAGTTCGTATAATATTTTTTTGTAATTTACTAAGTTTTGGAAAATTAACTATGTGCCCCAACCCCCGGAATTTTTCGCGTAATTTTGTCAATGGTTGTATTTCGTCATTTTGTTCATAGGTTGTTCTCTCGTCCCAAGTTTTGTTCCTCCCATGCGTCCCACTTTTGAAGCGATGTTTCCCCACTCTTGTCTTGTTATTTTTTCTGGTTCATTTCTGCGTTGTCCGCCTCTGCCCAACCTTGTGCCCACTCCTTTGCCCAACCCGCTGCCCAGCTGCCCGTCCAAGTTTCGCCCCTGTTGTTGATTTTTTTTGCTATCTATTTATTTTGCCTGTTTTCAAGCGCACTCTCGCTCACTCTCGCGCACGCTCGCTCACTCTCTCTCTCGCTCCCACTCTCTTTCTCTTTTTGCCCAACCGACCCCTAAGTAATTATATTTTAATTAAGCCTCAAAAAAGTAACCGTACTAGGCGTACAAGCCGCATTTAAATCTCTTAGTGCACCGCGGCTCTGCTCGAGGAAATTATTTCAGTCGTACTTAAATTAACTTTTACCTGCCTGCTAAACAATAATCTTTTTATATTCAGTTAAATAATAATAATAAAATTTAATTATCGATAACACCATTTCATAACTACTTCGTTAAGCCCATAGCCTATCTTGAGTTATTTGCCCGTGGGGCGTAAAATAACCGAAATCTCATCTCAAAGAAAGCTCTGAGACCATTAGACGTTCCGTAATACGAGAATTACGGTGGTGGCAGCTCTACCCTACTAAAAGTAATCTGTGCGACAAATCGACCAACCAGCCTACGTGACAAAATCTTCGACGTCTACCATTTGAACGACCGCGCCGCTAACGACCGCTCCGCTACGATTGCAACTACCCTCCCCCCGGAATTTGAGGACCCCGGCTGTCGGAGTAAAAGGAGAAGAAATTCGTTGGGATTCACCTGCGCGATTTTTTCCGGCTTTATTCGTGCGAACTAAACGCCAGCGGCTATTCAAACGAGGAACCCGCCCCACCTCAGTTTGGTGTCAGCAAATTTTCAAAAGCAACAGTTCCAAGAAAATTTTTCTCCACCCCCACCTCACTTGCTTGTTCTGATCGAGCTCGCGATGTTCAGGATGTTATTAAGCTCTAGGCTTGAAAAGTCTTTCAAAGTTTTGCATGCTTTTGCAAAGCTTTGCATGACATTTTGGAATTTAAAATTTCGATCTTGCCTTGATAACTTTTGGACTTTAGAAGGTCTAGGCTAGGCTAGGCCTAATTAGATTTTTAGCGATATCTAAATATAGCCTATAATGCTAATGCAATTGACTAATAGCTACTCAACTTTTATAAATCATTGGTATTAGGCCTAATAGCAATTAGCATCAAGTCTAATACTTAGGCATCAATATAGCCTAGGCTAGGACCTATTCCCTAATATCTTTTAGTTTTAAATAAATCTATACAATTCAATGTATTCAATGTATAAGGAAAAATTTTTTTGGCTTTGGCCTAAGCCTAGGCTAGGCCTAAGTATTGTTCATAATAAAAAGTAATTTTTATTCAAAAAACTTTATAAACCATTATCATTATAGGAGGTTATTCAGTTATTGGGGTGTCAGTATAAGTGGCTAAATATGTTTGCTTGTGCCTCCTTTTAATTTCAATTAGCCTTTTAACTAAATGGCTCTCAAAAGCTTTGACCAGAAGTTTGCTCAATTGTTAGGTTGCCAGTTTGCTTTAACTTAAGGTGTATTGGTGTAAGACCAAGATGGCCATATACCAAGATGGCCACAACATTGAATCTCTTTCACGTCTTTGGCTCTGTTCCTCTTTTTATCATTAATTAGCAACATAGTAGCTATTATTATATTAATTATTATGTTTAATCAATCATATTCATAAATACTAATGCAATAATAGATTTGATTAGATAATAAAAAAACTTTAATATTTGCAACAAGGCAAAGTATTTATTTTGTTACCAAAAGAATGATTATAATATAGGGGCCTAGGCCCTAATATAATACAATTCCATTATAGGCCTAGCATCTTTTAGCATCTATTTTTCTAATTATTACTAATAGGAAATAAGTGAAATATATAGACCTAGGCTTAATATTATCTATTTAGACACTTAGAGCTGTGGCTATCTTAGTATGTGGCCATCTTGGTCATGCGCCATTTGCTCAATCACAAGTTGGAAAATTTATAATTTTATACACTTATATTTATATAACAAAATCTGTCTCAGTCAGCAATATTTCAAATCATTAGCAATAGACGCAAAAGAGTTCGAGTGCAACCCAATAGCAAGAAAGTCTAGGAATTATTTTTGTTATGAAAGTTTGGATGCCTGCATGCCAATTTCATATGAACAACAAGATTGGACCCAGTCATTGTGCATTATTTGGCAGCTCCACCAGTGTTGCAGCAGTATCAATGTTGCAGATCTTGGGTGCTGATCTCAGCAATTTTTGTGAAGATCAGGCATTTTTAGTGCAAGCCTATTCCAGCCAGCTGAACTTTTTAACTTTCACTTGTGCAAACAATTAAGTGTGAGAAGCACAATGAACTCCTGCTGAACTGGTCTTGCTGTCCTGGGCTGATCGGCTGCTTGTAGTGTGCATACTGCTGAGATTGTTGATGCTGCTGATTGGGTCCTCTTGGTGCCATCCAGCCTCAGCCAAATGACTCGACTAGATGACACAATCAGGTGACATGTCTAGGTGCCCTAGTCTATCCCTGTTCCTAAACTTATGAACATTTTTCTTATGGCTCATAATCATATTAGGCCTATATATAAGATTTTAACTTAGGCCAAATAATCCAAGGTTTTTGATATTTTAGTATTTAAAGTTTTTCTAATAGGCAAAATAAAATTGATTGAGTTGTTAAAGCTCTCAAATTGTCAGACTCAAAGCAAGAAGTTTTCAAAGTCTATTGAAAAATACTAGGCAGGCCTGAGATATATAAAAGCTCAATAGAAGTATTAATAAAAAGCTTTAGCTTTATATATATAATAGCAAGTATATATAGCAAGTATATATATATAGCAAGTATGTTTAGTCATATAATTATATAATTATAATATATATACTTGCTATATATACTTGCTATTATATATATAAAGCTAAAGCATTTTATTATATATATATATATATTTTAATTGTTGAAATAGAGAAAATTGTTGAAATATCAAAGCTTATAAAAAATAGCAAAATACCATGGCTTGTAGGATTCACTTAAATGCTTTAGGCCTAAGCCAAAGTTCATTAGTCATAAGGGATCTGATACCTTAGGCTAAATAACTAGCTTTTAAAATAGATACTATTTGCTTTAAATATCTTTTTTAATTAATTAATAATAGACTTAGTGATTATTATTTTTTGTCTTTTAATAGAGACATAGATTGCTAGCAGTCTTCAGAGTCATGCGCAAATTTGATTGTCACAAGCACAAATGTGTGAATTCTAAAGATATGGCGCGAATTTCCTTGTCCATCAGAGGTACAAATTTGGAAGTATAATTTCCTCTTTTGTCTATATATACTATGTTTTACTACTTGGTTCTACCTGACTATATAAGTTCTGTGTTGCATTCTCTAACACAGTAGATCCTAAATCTTTGTATTAATGGTATTTCTTAGTTTCTTAGTCATGATCTGCAAGCAAATTGCAACCAAATTTGTGTTGATGTTTGCAAATTCAATTATTTTGTTTAAGTACATATATTGGATATACACCTAGGCAGTAGCAAATGCAGGGGAGGGGGCTTTGCTAGCTGGAGCCCCCCATTCACCCCAGAAAAGCCATTTTTGTGGGCACACAAACCCCTAAAAAGGTCATTAAAAATGTCTATCTAAAAAGTCATTTGGCGTGCAGACTTGTCAAGTTAAGCTCCTGGTTCCACCACTGCACCTACATTAGGTTTTATAGTAGAGAACTCATAGGCAAGAAAATTTACACAAGGTTTGAAAAATTGCATACCCCGGCACCGAATACTGATTGCTAGTCTTATTACATATAAATATTTTTTTATATAAAGTATCACCTTATCTCAAAACAAAAGACAGAGCAGAGGTTAATAATTGTTAGTTAAAATAGAACTAGCAAGCAGCTCCCTCTATTGGGGAGGCAACAGAATAGAATTTTTTTTTAATAAACTATATATGGCTTCTAACCTTTTAGCTTTGACATCTTAGCAATTTTTCCATATGCCTACAAAAGAACAAAGAGGATATAAGATAGTAAGAGCCTTTAAAAGAACAAAAATACTTTTTAGTCTAGCTTTTAGTTTTAATTTGCTATTGATAAATTTGACATAAGGATATCTTAGTTGCTTGCTGCATAGACGGATTAAAGCTATTATAAAGATAACATAAAGAGTGCCATTTAGGGGCTATTAGAGCACCATTTGGGTGCCATATAGATACCATTATAACATCATTTGGATGCCACAAGCTATTGAAACCTGCAGATATTGAACCCACTGAATTCTAATCCCTGGAACTAATTTTGCATCTATTCTTAAACTGAAGTCATACTCAAAAAAACTTGTTAATACTTGGGATAGAGCTAAACAAAAATTGGAATGAATTTGTGTTACAAATTTGCTGTGACACATTGACAATATAGTGTCACTTTTTCAAAGCAGTTTGAAGACCACTTGTCTCAAGATTAAGATTTGAGGCAAGCATTGATTTTGTCAGCTGGGGTTTAGGCAATGTCTGTCTTAAGCATGCATTGCCTAACTCTGGCCTCTGTCTCTCACTATCCCTTGGGTCCTTTGAAACTTCTCTCCTCTCCTCTCTTCTCTTCTTTTTTTCTTTTCTCATCTCATCTCATCTTATCTTCTCTCCTCTCTTCTACTCGTAATTTCTCTCTCCTCCCTCCTCCTCCCCTAATCTCTGCTCTTTTATCTTTTCTCCCTCTATTCTCTATCTTCCATCCTCTCCTCTCTCCTGATCTCCTCTCCTCTCTTCTCTTTTCTCTATCCTCTATTTTCTCCTCTATTTTCACCACACTTTACAAGACCCAAACTTCACATAAAAGAAAGCTTAATGCAACAAGGACCATGTAGAATTTTCGGCGTTGTGAAATTTCGGTCTTGTGAAGCGCCTTGCATATTGAGTTTTCGTCGCTGACAAAAACGAACTAGTTAACTTTAAAAGTGCACAGAGCCGTTCAAGATTAACTTTGAGACCCTAAATTTCACACGATTGCACCTAAATAGTTGAAGATTGTTTGTGTCGAATTTGAGTACGATTGGTAAAGTGAAGCGGCGCTACCGATCTATGGAGTAATTAGTGAAACAAGCACGCTTTTTAACAGCTTAAATTGCTTTTTTAGGTACGAAGACTTCAATTTAGGAAATTTAAAGATAGCCAAAGACATTCTCCGTAGTGAATTTAGGCTGGGTGCAAAATTTGGTGTCATATTGAGCGGTTTGGGAGTCCATAGCGAATAAATTTTAACACAGACACACAGAGCTACTTAAATGCCTTTTCTTTGCTGGGCTCCAAGTATTCGTTTGTTTTTCCGTTTTCAGATATAGTCAAGGGGTTTACTGAAATTTTAATTAAAGTGCATTCTTAACAGATTAGTACAGATATGAGTGTCATATTTTTGCATGTTCCATTTTCGTGATAATAATTTTCACCTTTGAGCTTTCAGATTGGAGCTTGGGGAGGGGGGGTAGGGTGGCGTACGCAGTGACAGTATCTCCTTCCACTGCTAGTTGGTGCGCACGAGTACCAGAGCGAGAAATTTCTTCTCCGCGCTAATAGCCTGCCCCTGTGTCCTCACCCACTCACTGCCAGAATCGCACTTGATCTCGTCCGACCCTTAGCTGAGCTTTGAACTCTGAAGTTCGTTTAGCTGAGTAGCTAAGGCCGGGGCTTCTCTCGCTACCTGTTTCTGAGCACTCGCTTAAGCTTAACTAACTAGCGGTTACCGTGGCGGCCTCAAGCACATTTTAGATTCTATTAATATACGTGTCCATAGATATAGATTTAGATATATAATATACGGTTATTTCAACAATCAATTACTGCAGGCAAACTGAAGCCCCCGTATGACCAGTCGAAACGGTAGCAGCGGCGGCTCATGTTGGGGCCTGGCCGCTTTGGCGCGCCGGTTGCACAGTCCGGATCTCGTAGCCAGCTTTCAAGCCGCCTGCGGAGTGGAATTTCTCCATAGCAACGGCCCTAGCAACGATGGCACAGATAGCGGCGTTAGCTCCACGCCGCCGCAACAAGAGGTGGACGCCTCAGCTCCGGGTGCCGACGAGATTTCTTTGAGTTCGTCGGATCGGGACAGCGAGGACTCGGGCTTCGCGGCTGTGCCAAACAATCACCAGGATGTGGCCAGCGCTGCGGCGGAGAAACTGCGGGCGGAATCGGAGTCCCGCCTGATCGACAGTACAATGCAGAATCACGTGCAATTCAGGATTAGAAGCCGCCTGCTGTACAGTCTGTTTGTGTTCGGGGCCGCTCTTGGCAATGAGGAATTCTACCTCACATTCTTCCCCTACTGGTTCTGGAATGTCGACGGCTATGCTGGCAGGCGGGTTCTCATTGTGTGGGCAGCGTCTATGTATGTCGGCCAGGCGCTCAAGGAGATCATGCAGATTCCCCGGCCAGCCAGCCCGCCAGTGGCCAAGCAGGAGAAGCGCTACGAGTTGGAGTACGGGTTCCCGTCTACTCACGCCACCATCGGTGTGGCCATACCGTTTGCGCTGTTCTTCCTCACTCAGGAGCGGTATCTGGTGAGCGGCTCTGGCCTCTGAGCTTGCGGGGGCTGCAGACAGAAGGGCTTACGGACAGGCGGACAGGTTGACGGACAGATACTAAGACACTAAGACAGACAGACAGACACTAAGACACTAAGACAGACAGACAGAGAGACAGGCAAACAGACAGACAGACAGACAGAAGGACAAACAGACAGACAGACAGAGAGAGAGACAGGGAAACAGACAGACAGACAGACAGAGAGAGAGACAGGGAAACAGACAGACAGACAGACAGACAGACAGAGAGACAGGCAAATAGACAGACAGACAGACAGACAGACAGAAACAGACAGACAGACCGACAAACAGACAGACAGAAAGACAGACAGAAAGACAGACGGACACACAGAGAGACACAGACAGACAGACAGACAGACAGACAAACACCAAGACACTTAGACAGACAGACAAACACCAAGACACTTAGACAGACAGACACTAATACAGACTGGCTTTCTAACAAGAAGACAGCCAAACAAATAAACAAACAGACAAACAGACTCACAGATAGGCTGACAGACAGACAGACAAACAAAGAAACACGGACAGAAAGACACTAAAACAAAACACAAAGCAGAGAAGCAGAAAGAAAAGCAGACACAAAGTAAGCTACCCTGTCATGCACAGACACTCAGCATCGCTAAACTGCAGCCATGCACCATATATAGCTATTCTATAAGTTCCCCTCACCCCACAACCCTTTCCATTCGCCCAGTACTCGTGGAGCCTGGGACTCGCCGTGTGCATCTGCTGGTCCATGCTGGTGTGCCTGAGCCGCATCTACCTCGGCATGCACAGCTTTCTGGTGAGTTGGCCTTGTACAGTGATGGATATAATTTTGTTGTCTAAAAAGACAAATTGACAAAGCTTTCTAGCTTGTAAATAATTTACCCAAGCATAATCTCACCCGACCGAAGAATCTCACCTTTTTTAAATCTCACCTGAAAATCTCACCCTTAACCTGCATAATCTCACCTTATCTACGAGTATCATATTATTACGCGAGAATATCACCCTATCTATCAAAATCTCATCTGAGAATCTCACCGTTACCCAACATAACCTCACCCTATCCATTATAATCTAGCTGGATAATCTCACCCTATCTATATTCTTCCCCGAGAAGCTCACCATATTTATCATAATCTCACATGAGAATTCCACCCTATCTATTATAGTCTCATCTGACAGTCTCGCGCTATCCATTATAATCTTGCTCGATAATCTCACCCTATCTATTGTAATTTCTCATGAGAAACTCGCCCTATGTATTGTAGTCTCACGCTATCTATCAAAATATTAGCTGAGAATCTCACCCTATTTTTTAGAATCTCACCTGATAATCCCATCCTTACCCAACATAATCTCACCCTATCCATCATAATCTCACCTGAGAATCTCACCCTTACCCAACATAATCTCACCTGAGAATCTCATCCTTACCCAAGATAATCTCACCTGAGAATCTCACCCTTACCCAACATAATCTCACCTGAGAACCTCATTCTTACCCAAGATAATCTCACCTGAGAATCTCACCCTATCCAGCACTGTCTCACCTCGCAGGACGTGATCGCTGGCGCCCTCCTAGGTGTCATATTTCTAGTGGTTCTGTACCCCTACCTGGACCGGCTGGACCGCCTGGTGCTGACCAACCCCAACACTGGCTGGGCCCTGCCCTCGCTCCTGATCCTGCTGTGCCTGGCCTACCCGTCAATGCAGAGATGGAACACGGCTAGGGGGATTCTACCACCATCCTTGCCGGTCTGTGCGGAATATACGTCGGTGCCTGGCTAGCCTACCAGCACAATATGTACGACCGGCCTAAGCTGCCGCCGCCTTATCAGGTGAAATTTCCGCCAGACTTGGAGTTCTTCGGCACTTCAGCCGTGCGGATGGCCCTGGGCGGCACCCTGCTCATGGCTATTCGCGCTGTCTCCAAGTTCGCCTTTTACCGGGGTCTCTGCCGGCTGTACGGGTTGGACTTTAGCGACGCCAAAAATGCCCAGCTGTTGAAAGTTGAACTGCCTTACAAGTTTGCCACCTACACTCTGGTATCGTTCAGCGTCACCTACGTATCGCCGCTGCTGTTCCGCGGAATCGGCATTCACAGGATTGTCGAGTTTACCGATCTGGATCCGGATTAGTATGACTGGTTTATCTCCGGGCGGACAATGGCTAGCGCGAGCTGTGCGACTCAAACCCTGTGACTAATGAAAGCCGTGTTTTAATCCCGTCTCCCATCATCCAAAACCCCAATTCGTAAATCCCCACCTCCCAGAATCCAAATTGATATTCCTGTCATTCAAAACTGCCAAATTGAAATCCCAAATTGAAATCCCCATCATCGAAATACCAAGTTAAAGTCCCAAATTGAAATCCCAACCATCGAAATCTCGAATTGAAATCCCCACCATCGAAATCCCAAATTGAAATCCCAACCATTGAAATCCCAAATTGAAATCCCTACCATCGAAATCCCAAATTGAAATCCCAACCATTGAAATCCCAAATTGAAATCCCTACCATCGAAATCCCAAGTTGAAATCCCTACCATCGAAATTCCAAATTGAAATCCCCACCATCGAAATCCCAAGTTGAAATCCCAATCATTGAAATCCCAACCATTGAAATCCCAACCTTTGAAATTCCAACCTTTGAAATTCCAACCTTTGAAATTCCAAATTGAAATCCCAACCATTGAAATCCCAACCTTTGAAATTCCAACCTTTGAAATTCCAACCTTTGAAATTCCAACCTTTGAAATTCCAAATTGAAATCCCAACCATTGAAATCCCAAATTGAAATCCCAACCATTGAAATCCCAACCTTTGAAATTCCAACCTTTGAAATTCCAACCTTTGAAATTCCAACCTTTGAAATTCCAAATTGAAATCCCAACCATTGAAATCCCAAATTGAAATCCCAACCATTGAAATCCCAACCTTTGAAATTCCAACCTTTGAAATTCCAACCTTTGAAATTCCAAATTGAAATCCCAACCATTGAAATCCCAAATTGAAATCCCTACCATCGAAATCCCAAATTGAAATCCCAACCATTGAAATCCCAAATTGAAATCCCTACCATCGAAATCCCAAGTTGAAATCCCTACCATCGAAATCTCGAATTGAAATCCCCATTTCCCAAACGGATCCTGAATTCAATCCCTAACTCCCAGATCCCATAGTACAATAGAATCCCAGTGCAGTTGGTTATAAAATACGCGTGCCTTTCAATGCCGGGGCGCTCAGTGCTAAGCCGGCGCAACAATGAGCTACTCTTGCTACTTATTTAACCCGTTGAAAACGTTACCGCGACAAGAATTGCTAGAGAGTCATTGCAAACGACTCAAACGCCGTAAAATTGACTCTGACGACTATTTGATGACTTGTACCGGGACATCTCGTCATTTTAGAGTCTTGTAGAGTCACTTCTGTCCTATTTCACCTGGTTCAGTGTTACCTGCAGCGGCTTTGGGACGCTTCTTGGCCCCGGTACTGTTTTCATCGGGTTATAGTTTACATAGCTATCAGCACACTGTTAAAGCTTATTAATAATGCTAATGTATTCGTCTGTCGTTAATATTCTAGCACTGACGTGTGCTCACGGGAATTCACTAAAAATTCGTATCCATTATCACTTTATTTATTCTGTATCCAAGATCTTTGTATGCAGCGAATCTTGCTTGTCTGTCTACTATGCTTTTGGTAGGCTCTTATTTAATTTTGAATATGCACATTTGTATCGAAATTTTGCATTCAATCTTATTTTCTTGTCCGTAATTTAGTGTCCGACCAACCTCAGTTCGATGCCCAGCCTTTTGTACATGTATGAAACTTAATGTTAAAAATCAATTCCAAACATTTTCGCGCCCTATTACTGCTGCTTTGTACTAATCCTTGATTTTTCGAGCGGTGAGAAACCGGTTATTTTATCTCGGTTTCCTGCTTTATTTGCTTTGGCCCACTGGCTGCTTTTGTTAATCTATCAAATAACTATCTTGTTCTTCTCAGAGAAGAATTGACCAATTTGAGTCATTGAAAAATCGCCCCCTGAACCATTTAGAAAATCGCCCCCTGAACCATTTAGAAAATCGCCCCTGAACCATTTAGAAAATCGCCCCTGAACCATTTAGAAAATCGTCCCCTGAACCATTTAGAGAATCGCCCCTGAATCACTTAGAAAATCGCCCTGAACCATTTAGAAAATCGCCCCTGAACCATTTAGAAAATCGCCCCTGAACCACTTAGAAAATCGCTCCTGAACCATTTAGAGAATCGCCCCTGAACCATTTAGAAAATCGCCCCCTGAACCATTTAAAAAATCGCCCCCTGAACCACTTAGAAAATCGCCCCCTGAACCATTTAGAAAATCGCCCCCTGAACCATTTAGAAAATCGCCCCCTGAACCATTTAGAAAATCGCCCCCTGAACCACTTAGAAAATCGCCCCTGAACCACTTAGAAAATCGCCCCCTGAACCACTTAGAAAATCGCCCCCTGAACCACTTAGAAAATCGCCCCTGAACCACTTAGAAAATCGCCCCCTGAACCATTTAGAAAATCGCCCCCTGAACCATTTAGAAAATCGCCCCTTAACCATTTAGAGAATCGCCCCCTGAACCATTTAGAAAATCGCCCCTGAACCATTTAGAGAATCGCCCCTGAACCATTTAGAAAATCGCCCCTGAACCACTTAGAAAATCGCTCCTGAACCATTTAGAGAATCGCCCCTGAACCATTTAGAAAATCGCCCCCTGAACCATTTAGAAAATCGCCCCTGAACCATTTAGAAAATCGCCCCCTGAACCATTTAGAAAATCGCCCCCTGAACCATTTAGAAAATCGCCCCCTGAACCATTTAGAAAATCGCCCCCTGAACCATTTAGAAAATCGCCCCCTGAACCATTTAGAAAATCGCCCCCTGAACCACTTAGAAAATCGCCCCCTGAACCACTTAGAAAATCGCCCCTGAATCATTTAGAGAATCGCCCCCTGAACCATTTAGAAAATCGCCCCCTGAACCATTTAGAAAATCGCCCCCTGAACCATTTAGAAAATCGCCCCCTGAACCATTTAGAAAATCGCCCCCTGAACCATTTAAAAAATCGCCCCCTGAACCATTTAGAAAATCGCCCCCTGAACCATTTAGAAAATCGCCCCCTGAACCACTTAGAAAATCGCCCCTGAACCATTTAGAAAATCGCCCCTGAACCACTTAGAAAATCGCCCCTGAACCATTTAGAAAATCGCCCCCTGAACCATTTAGAAAATCGCCCCCTGAACCATTTAGAAAATCGCCCCATGAACCATTTAGAGAATCGCCCCTGAACCATTTAGAAAATCGCCCCATGAACCATTTAGAAAATCGCCCCCTGAACCATTTAGAAAATCGCCCCATGAACCATTTAGAAAATCGCCCCCTGAACCATTTAGAAAATCGCCCCCTGAACCACTTAGAAAATCGCCCTCTGAACCATTTAAAATAACGCCCTTTAGAAAATCGCCCTTTTAGCCTGGCACCCAAACTGAAATAAGCTTGCCCTAGCCGCGCAGTATCAATCAATCGGCATTGTGTACAGAGTCAACAGCAGGCTCTCTGGTTACTAATGCAATGGTATATCTGCATCATTAAGTAGTATCAGCGTGAATGTGAAGTACAGTTCTCGTTGTTGGTGGTCTCTTATTTTGTCTCGGGTGGCCTAGCCGTAGGTCTTGGAATCCCACCGCTGCCACCAATGAAGTACAGTTCTCGTTGTTGGTGGTCTCTTATTTTGTCTCGGGTGGCCTAGCCGTAGGTCTTGGAATCCCACCGCTGCCACCAGTGAAGTACAGGTGTCTTGCCTGTGGTTGTCTAGAGGCCTTCAATAGGAACGCTGCCCCGGTGAAGTACAGTTGCTTGAGCTCCTCTGGGAAGTCTCCGGGTTGATCTAGCGTTGGTAGTGCTGCCACCAGCTTCGCAGAGTCGCAGCCTTCGGTGAGGTGCTGAGCTCGTAGAAGCAAATAACTAAGACGAGAGAAAGAGACTCGCACTTCGTGCAGATTTAGCAGTTCTCGCGCAGAGGTGCCCACCGTCAGCAGTCCCTGCCGGGCTGGTGCGGGGTGAGAGCGAAAGTGCTAGCTTCGGGCGATCCGAGCTGGCCTGCTAATTGATAGCAGGAACAATCAGAGCCAGAGGCAGTCACGCGCAAAGTCGGGAGTCTTGGAGTTCAACTTAAGCGTCAACTTGGCACACAACTTAGAGTTCGCTAGAAACGAAACGGAAGGAACGCTAGGAAAGCTTGGAAAGCTAGGAACGCGAGGAACGGTAGGAACGCTGAAAACGCAGAAACGAGAGGCTGAAACGGAAGGGCCGGTTAACGGAAGGAAAGAAAGGCTTGTCTGAGCCAAGCCAGGAGAGGGGCTGCATTTATAGGGAGGATCGATTGCACCATAGCACGAAAGGCCCCCGCTGAGAGTCATAAGTGACTCTGTTGCTAATTTTAGCAACAAACAAGCGGGCCCTGCCTCAGAGGAGGCAAGGGGGGGTCCGGGCGCACGTGATCTCCCCATAAACACGAGCCCAGCGTACAATGATGAAATCATTGCACTTTGGACTAAAGAAGGAAGAGGGCCTTGTCATGTGACTGACTCACATGACAAGGGGAAAAGGCCCACAAGTGAAGGCACTCGTGACCGTGGGACCGGAAAACAGGAAGGCACTCCAAATTTGGAGATGCCTGACAGAGAACGAAACAGAGGCAGGCCAGACCAAGCTGTCTGGGCACTGCAAAAAGGGAAAGCGAGACAAAAGGGGCAAACGAGGACAAACAGACAGACAGACAAACGGGCAGAGGACAGGCCAGGGACAGGCGGGAGGGACAGGCAACTGCCCAGCGGCAGACAGAAACCTGGGGAGAAGGCGAGGGCAACAGCTGACTAGTGCGGCGCCTAACTAAACTAGCGACTCACTACACTCTCCCCGTTCAAATAAAGAGGCGGAGTGAAGCGGCGCGCGCTTTATTTAAAACAAAGTAAACGTGAATTTACTGACAAAAGAAAACACACAAAATTTCAAATGCGCTCGTGAAATTGCGCGACTGGCCAGGTCGTAAAGATAGTGGCCTGATACCGCGGGGCGCCAACCCGCTAATAGCCTGCGCCTAACTATTCCTCGTGCTCCAGCCCGCAAAATTAGTGCTCGAATTTGGTGTGGGGGCGCCGGCCCACCCTAGAAATGGCGCCTAAATATTGCGCGGGCGATACCTGAATACACAAGCCAACCGGCTTAAAATTCCTGCATAAGGGCGCTTAACTAGCGCGGCAAACGGGGCAACTTCATTGTCAACAGGGCGTACATCAGCGTACGGCCGCCAATCAGTCAAAATAGCACAGACGCGGAGTCATCAAGAGCATCGGCAGGTCTTCTTCCCCGCCGCCCATGAATCGGGCAACGCGGACGGCCGCCAGGTGGAGAGCGTACGGCCGGTTCGGCCGCTCCAGGTCGGGGCCGGCCAGGCCGACCGCCTCCGCGAATAACCGGCTCCTCTCCTCGGCCGTGGTTTGACGGAGCTCCGCCCAGATCGGGCCACCGAGGTCAACGATTTCTCCGCCTTGCCGAGCCGCTCTGACGAGTACAGCGCTTATCAGGTTGGCGCCGGCAGCGATGACGGTAGCTCGGTATTCCGGTATTGGCGACTCCGTTTGAGTGCCGGTATCGAGCGTTTCCGCCGGACGTTCGGGCGATGGTGGCGGGGCCCTGGGCAGGGTGCGGCGCAGCGACGCGGCCAGGTCGGTCCAAACAGCTGAGGAGCATGCGGCCGCTCCCTGAGTGTCATCGGTCCAAGACATCGGAGACGGGGCCGCGTCGGGATGCCTGGCGTCGTCGAGATCCCCTCCGCGTTCATCTGTTCCGCCGGGCCTGCCGTGGTGCTCCGACCCGACTCGCTCACGGGCCGCCGGCCGAGCCCCGTCGATGTCTGGAAGGGAATTGCGGACTTGGAGGCGGATGTCCGCCAAGCCCCGCATCACCTGCTGTTCCAGCTGCACGTAAGCCAAAGCGGCCGCGATCCGGTCGACCATGAGTGTCCGCGCAGTCGCGTCTGGCGATGGCGAGTCGCGCGTGAGGTCGATGACTTCGGGCGAGTGTCGTTGACCCGAGCGGGGTGTTGAGCTGCATGGCTCTCCAGAACGGGCGAAGGGCTTCGCCTGGGTGCCGATGTTCGGAGTGGCCTCCCATTCCGCCTCTGGGGCTCGGGGACGGCGTGCGACGGTGAGGGCGCCGATCAACCTGGCGCGTCGGCCTCGCCGAGCCGTTGCCTTCAGCCCTGAGTCTCCGGTTAATTGTCTCCAGCGGGCGCCGCGGGATCCCCATGGTCTCTGGCGAGACCGGGGTACCAGGTCGGCGCCGGCTACGGCTAGGCCGCCCTTGCTCCGCATCGGACGAGGAGCTTGAGCTCACGTGGAGCGGACGCTTGTGCATTTCTGCGCTGCAAGGTTTTAATTTGTGCACACGCATGCGGGCGGTGCGACTAACGTACGTTTTGGCCCTAGGATCGCTAATCAGAAGCCTCTCGGGCGGCCTCCGATCCCTAACTGGCCTACCTACCACTACTGGTATGGGAGACGCTTCCACCGGAGTGGTGCAAGAAGGTGGCGCAGGAGACTGCGCCGCAGAAAAAGGTTCGGGAAGGGGGGACGCGTGGGCAGGTGAAAAAGAAGCAGCAGGTGCAGACGCATTCAAACCAGGCACACCATCATGGCGATCACCATACGGCAGTGGCTCACGCCGAAATGCACTTGCCTGGTTCGCTGGTGTCGTGACCGGTCCACCTCCTGGCTGCACATCCGGGATCGCCAACGGCCGGAAGCGCCACCGGAAGGCCGGCCATGCGTCATCATCATCATCGTCCTCGTCGGGATCGTCCTCCGGGATCGGTGTCAGGGTCGCGGGTCCTGCACCGTCCGGGACATCAGTCGACCTGCGGCGTTTCTTGGCCTGGTCGACTTCTGGATCCGAAGTCAGCTGGTAGTCGGCATCAGGGACGAGTAGCAGATTCCGGCGATGGACTACTAGCTCGTCGCGCCTGGCCCGCGGGTTTGGCACTCTACGGCGAATCTTGTAGACGACCTCGCCCTTGGGTTCGACTACCTCGTACAGCGCTTTGCGAGGTCGATGGAACTTCGCCGCTTCATCCGGTTCGAGCATGATAAAGTTCTCGGTGACACGGGCTAATCCGGGCCTCCAGAATCGTTCACGTAGCCGCTTCAACGTCTTCGTCTGGCCGAGGTGTCCACACAGTGGCGAACTGTGGAGCTCCTGGAGCACCTGGGCATCTAGAGCTTCGGGCAGGACAACCTTCGGGGGCTGCTGGCCATCAGTCAGATCGATCATCAGCAGGCCGTTGTCCTCTCGCAGATTATCATAATATCCGAGCAGATTCCGCTGCTCCTTCGTCAGTCGCAACCGGGCGTCGAACTCAGGCTTCAGGGCTTTGTTCTCGACCAAGTTGAGCACGTAGCTGATTGCTCGGTCGGCGCGCTGCGCGTCGACAAACTGTTGCCGCGTCATCGGCATCCTCAGAAAATCAGTGAGCACGGCGCGGCATGGCTGAGGGTTCCGGATTTCCTCAGTCTCCGCTTCTGTGGCTCGCAGTTGATCACGCGACTCCGTCTTGTCGGCGTCAGGATTAGGTCGCTCCGAGGGACTTTGTCTCACAACGTCGGCGTACGATCGCTGATCTCGTTTCGAAGTTCTCATCGTCGCTCTCTTGACAGGAATTTCCGCAGCTGGAGCAGTGCACTTGCCTCCACTGCACAGCCCAGGCGACTCTTGGCTGTAGGGCGAGACGCAACACGTGAAGCACGCCTCGTCGCAGGCAGCCGTAGCCGTCGGCTCGATCATCGTCGTCATTGGGTGAGTCTTCTCCAGCACTGGGCGGTGTCGCAAAGGGGGACTCGACTTTCCGCACAGGCGATGAGCAGCTGTCTGTCGGCTCGGGGGACAGAGCGTTGACCTTGCAGCCGTCGCGAGAGTCTGGCCTCTGTCAACACGGCGAGAACTCTCAGCGCAAAACTCCGGGGAGTTGAACTTACATTGCTGGTCTGGATTCGCGTTGTGGGCTGTCATCAGAAGGGCTGCTTGTTCAGTGGCCTCTGAGTCGTGGTCCATGGGCGTCTCCAGATTCCGAGACCCGCAGTCTTGGACATCATCAAGGAGGTCTACGTCAGCAGTGGCCTCCGAGGTTTTGTCCGGGCGAATCTCCAAGTAACGGCAGTCGGCGTGGGCGTCGTTGCGGAGGGCTGAGGTGTCAGTGGCCTCCGGGTTGGTGTCCAAACCGGTCTCCAGGCGTTGACTGCAGCGATGGTCGTCGTGCTGAAGGGCTGCTGGCGCAGTGGCCTCCAGGTCTTCGGCCAGGGCAGTTTCGGCCTCCTTGTTGCGAGTGTGGACCTTCTTCGTGCGGGCTGCTCTCGCAGTGGCCTCACGTGTGGTGTCCAATTCCGGCTCCAGGCTGGTGTCATCACCGGGTCGGGCTGCAGAACCGGGGTGCTCCAGCAGTCGGCCATGTTCGAAGTCAACCGGTGGTGTCTCCGGGCGTCTTGACAGGGCGTCAGCGTTGGCGTGGTCCTTGCCTTTGCGATGGTGAAGCTGGAAGCGGAACTCGCTTAATCGCTCAATCCAACGGCCCAAGATGCCTGTGACCTGCGTCTGGTTCAGCAGCCACAGCAAGGCCCGATGGTCAGAACGAACTTCAAACTTCTTGCCGATTAAATAATGACGGAAATGTCGCATCGCGTCCACGATTGCAAGCAGCTCTTTCTTCGTGACCGTGTAGCGCTTCTCAGGATCACGAAGCTTCCGGCTAAAGAATGCAATTGGGCGCTCGACGCCGTCGGATTGCCGTTGTCCAAGACAAGCGCCTATGCGAATGTCTGAGGCATCCGTGTCTAGGACAAACTTCACATTAGGATCTGAGTTAAACTCAGGCAGAGCGAGAACTTCAGTCGAACACAACTTCTTCTTCAACGTGTCGAACGCTACCTGGTGCTCATCAGTCCAATGCTGCCGCAGGCTGCCGATGTCCTTTCGAGTCAGGGCATGTAGCGGCGCAGCAAATCCAGCGTAGCCGTTGACAAACTTGTGGTAGTAATTGGCGAGGCCTAGGAATTGTCTCAGTTGAGTAACGGACTGTGGCACGGGCCAATCACGGATCTGCGCAATCTTGTCCTCACAGGTCTTCAGGCCGTCGGGAGTCACGACGTGGCCTAGATAATGCAGCTCCTTGAGGAACAAATGGCACTTCTTCGGCTTGACCTTGAGGTTGGCTGCGATAATCCGCTGGAGTACAGTCCGCAGGTTGTCCAGCTGCTCCTCGAAGGTCACAGAGTGCACCACGATGTCATCCATGTAGCCAAGCGCAGTCTTTGGCGTCAGGCCGTCCAGGAGCTTATTGATGCAACGCTGAAAGCTGCCTGGACTATCGTGGAGACCCATCGGTAGAACATTGAAACAGAATTGTCCGCGGTCAATCACAGAGAACGCCGTCAGGTGCTGATCGCAGTCGCGCAGCGGGATCTGCCAGAATCCTTGAGCGAGATCCAAGCTAGAGTACCACTGGGCACCACGCAGCTTCGCGAAGGTCTCCTGAATGTGCGGCAGCGGGTACGGGTGGTACACACACTTGTCGTTGAGAGCTCTGAAGTCATGCACCAGCCTGATGTTTCCGTCCTTCTTGGGCACTATCAGCATTGGCGAGTTGTAGCTAGAATAAGCTGGGCGAATGATGTGCTTCGCCAGCATCTCGTCTAGCAGGGCGTCTAGCTTGTCCTTCAGATGAGGCGGGATCCTGCGCGGTGGTAGCGCAACTGGTGTCCGATCCTTCAGGATGATCTCGTGGGTCACCAGGTGTGTCAGGCCAGCGTCTAGCAGATGCTTCGAGAAGGCTGCTTGACACTCAACTAGTAGATCTCGCACTCTCTGTCGTTGATCTTCGGACAGCTCGCTGTTGATCTCGACTTCCTCTAGCCAAGCTGTGCTGGACTCTTCAGGGCTCCTTGGCAAATGTCGCACTTCAGGTTCCGGCGTCTCTTCCAGGTACATCAGGTCGGCAGTTCTAAGTGGTGTCGCAACCCAACGCGGATGCCCGACTGCAGGAACACCTCACAGTCAGCAGTGTTGACGACCTCGATGTAGCCTCGACCTTCAGGCATAGTCATCAGAGCTGGAGCTGCTTCCAGAGTGTTGCAGCTGGGGTGCAGTCTCGACTTCACCAGCTCGACGATTGATGGCGATCCTCGGTTCTCGGGTGGCCGACATCCAACTGGACGGCCAACAGCGCTGAGCTTCTCGGCGGCAGAGTGCACTTCTCGGAGGTGTACACCCGGCATGATTGAAGCTCACGGCGCGAATAGCGAACGGGAATGCACGCGCCATTGTTGAACTTTAACATTCCTTGCGCAAAGTCCAAGTTTTGGCAGTGTTCACGCATGAAATTAATACCAAGCAAATTTTCACAATCGGTGACCGTGACCAGGAATTCGGTGTCCGCGACGACATCACCAAACTCCACCGGGATGATCACCTTACACGCAAGGGGTAGCTGCGTACCGTCGTACATGGTCACGCAATCCGGGATAGCATGCGATATGATACAACGAGGCATCCGACGTCTAACATTGGCCCAGGTCGACGCTCCAAGAAAGTTTTTCCGACTGCCGCTGTCTAGTAGGAAAGGGACTTCTCGGCCCGCCAATCGGCCGGTGACGTACGGATCAGCCTCACGCGCATGGATTTTTTGATCATCGGAGGTGTCCACGAAACCTCCGGGCTCAGCCTCACTTACTGATGAGCGACTGTCGGACTGGGCATTGGCGCCTGCGCAGCCGACATCCTCTTCTTCTGGTGAGCGTTCGGAGTCTGCCAAGTAGCCGGGGCTTGGGCTCTGCGGAGGGCGTTGCCGTGGGCGCTCTCCGTCTCGCCGTTTCCCTGGTTCTGGCGTAACGGGCACTGTGCATTGCGATGACCAGGCTGACCGCAGCCATAGCAGATCATGACTTTCGAAGGCGGACTCGTCTTCTGCTGCTGGTCACGCTGCACCAGGTTGTCTAGCAGTCGCTGCTGTTTCTCTAGCAGATCAGTCAGAGCCAGGAGAGCTTGAGCGGTGGCGTCGGGCGTCGGGTCACCGTCGCGCTCCCCGTTCAGCATGCGAACCGGGGGTTGAGCAGAGCGCTGCGCCAGTTCCTTGGCGCCTTCCAGACGATGGAGTTCTCGAATAGCGGCCAGCAGATTGTTCGGGCGGACCCAATAGAGCCGCTCGCGCAGATCTGGTGTCGTCCTGATGCCAGCTAGGAACTGATCAGCCAGCTCCCGCTCTCGATCCTCAGGGTGCATTCGAGGGTACGCTCGCTCTCCCAAGGTGCGCAGGGCATCAGCGTACTCTTCTGCTGACTCATTCTTGCCTTGCTGACGGCGCCTCAGCAGCTCTCGATATTCATCCGCGCCACCGTGGCGGGCGAATCTCTCGATCAGTCGCTGCCTGACCTCCTCGTAGCCAGCATAGCGTGGGAGGTGCATACTGAGCAGAGCCGGGTAAGCGGTTGCCAGATCTAGACTCGCAACGAGGTGCTGCTTCATCTCGATCGGGTCTTCGATACGCTCCATCTCGCAGCGCTGCTCGAACGCGGCGAGCCAGACGTGGATGTCCTGGCTGGGCGTGTACTTTACAATCTTAACAGATTTGCTTACCGGCCGCTCCATCTGCTGCTGCAGAGCTGCCATCATCGTTCTCACATCCTGGGGCCTGATGTTCTGGCCGAGGTCGTCCAAACCTGGCAGAAGCTCGTCTGGCGGGTCTTCGGACACTTCGCTTCTCGCACTTCGCCGCGGCATCTGCTGACCAAGGTCGTTGACCGCTGCTGCTGCGGCAGCCGATGCTGCTGCAGGTCTCGAACTGCTGATGTGCTGATCCAGCCGGCTGCTGCACCGGCTCTCTTCTCTCTCGTTAAACATTTCAAATTAGTAGAATAGCCGAATTCTTACTCGAAAGAGCGGTTGTCTTGGGTGTAGTAGTAGTCGAATCTTGACTTGTCGGATCCCAGATAGTCGTGTCGTTGACTCGTCGAATCCCACCGCTGCCACCAGTGAAGTACAGTTCTCGTTGTTGGTGGTCTCTTATTTTGTCTCGGGTGGCCTAGCCGTAGGTCTTGGAATCCCACCGCTGCCACCAATGAAGTACAGTTCTCGTTGTTGGTGGTCTCTTATTTTGTCTCGGGTGGCCTAGCCGTAGGTCTTGGAATCCCACCGCTGCCACCAGTGAAGTACAGGTGTCTTGCCTGTGGTTGTCTAGAGGCCTTCAATAGGAACGCTGCCCCGGTGAAGTACAGTTGCTTGAGCTCCTCTGGGAAGTCTCCGGGTTGATCTAGCGTTGGTAGTGCTGCCACCAGCTTCGCAGAGTCGCAGCCTTCGGTGAGGTGCTGAGCTCGTAGAAGCAAATAACTAAGACGAGAGAAAGAGACTCGCACTTCGTGCAGATTTAGCAGTTCTCGCGCAGAGGTGCCCACCGTCAGCAGTCCCTGCCGGGCTGGTGCGGGGTGAGAGCGAAAGTGCTAGCTTCGGGCGATCCGAGCTGGCCTGCTAATTGATAGCAGGAACAATCAGAGCCAGAGGCAGTCACGCGCAAAGTCGGGAGTCTTGGAGTTCAACTTAAGCGTCAACTTGGCACACAACTTAGAGTTCGCTAGAAACGAAACGGAAGGAACGCTAGGAAAGCTTGGAAAGCTAGGAACGCGAGGAACGGTAGGAACGCTGAAAACGCAGAAACGAGAGGCTGAAACGGAAGGGCCGGTTAACGGAAGGAAAGAAAGGCTTGTCTGAGCCAAGCCAGGAGAGGGGCTGCATTTATAGGGAGGATCGATTGCACCATAGCACGAAAGGCCCCCGCTGAGAGTCATAAGTGACTCTGTTGCTAATTTTAGCAACAAACAAGCGGGCCCTGCCTCAGAGGAGGCAAGGGGGGGTCCGGGCGCACGTGATCTCCCCATAAACACGAGCCCAGCGTACAATGATGAAATCATTGCACTTTGGACTAAAGAAGGAAGAGGGCCTTGTCATGTGACTGACTCACATGACAAGGGGAAAAGGCCCACAAGTGAAGGCACTCGTGACCGTGGGACCGGAAAACAGGAAGGCACTCCAAATTTGGAGATGCCTGACAGAGAACGAAACAGAGGCAGGCCAGACCAAGCTGTCTGGGCACTGCAAAAAGGGAAAGCGAGACAAAAGGGGCAAACGAGGACAAACAGACAGACAGACAAACGGGCAGAGGACAGGCCAGGGACAGGCGGGAGGGACAGGCAACTGCCCAGCGGCAGACAGAAACCTGGGGAGAAGGCGAGGGCAACAGCTGACTAGTGCGGCGCCTAACTAAACTAGCGACTCACTACAAATGGCAGCTGAAAAATGAAAAAATAGAACTAGAATTTAGCTCTATCGAATCACTTGCTATTGTGTTTTTCATATTATTATCAATCATTTTTTCTATTTGTGGTTATTTTGATTTTCTCCCAATTTATTTTTTAACTCAATCTCTCTCTTTTAAGAGTTTTGTTGCTATAAGTAGTAATATAGTAGTGTTGTCTGTATTTTTCGATTTTCACGCTCAGATTGTCCAAAACGAAAGTTTGGATTCTCTTCCGGCTATGCCAACACCTGGTCTCTCCACAGAATTCAAATAAAATCACGCTTTTAGGCATCAATACGCTTGTTTGCCTACTAGTAATCGGGGGCTGTATGAGTAGGTCGGGCGCGTTTTATTTATTTATTTGGAATTATCTTTTAATTGAGAATTTTCGATCTGATAGAAAATGCAATCACGAATTATTTAGTGTCGTTTTTATAATAATTTTACAATCGCTGAGCCCGATTCTGCAATCACTGCTCCCCTTACTCTCGAAATATAGATATATCGTATTAGTTGAATCTAAATTTTACTACTTAAAAATAAATATTTGCATTATAGATAATTCACGTATAAAACATATTCGTCTGTCAATTCGCTGGATGTTGCCTTTTCCGATTAAGTCCATTCTTATTTTAATCGTGAGTTTGCTCATCCTTTATGTCACTTTAAAATGTTATTTTTACAAGAAAGCCAGTTGGAAAGGCTGGATGATTTGATATACAGTTTTCATTTTATTTTAGACTTCAAGCATTCATCATCATAAGACTGCCAACCATATCCCACTATTGCTTCTACTTTCGTCTATGGTTAAAAAACCCTCTGGCACAGGCAGAGCATTGAATTTAAAGGCACAGAGCAGTTAAATTTAGGGAAGAAATTAATCCATAGGATTGGCGTTACAAAATCCCGAGTTTTGCCAATCCCGGGATTCTCGGGATCGGAATATCCCGGACTTCGAAAATCCCGGGATTCTCGGGATCGGAATATCCCGGACTTTGCCAATCCCGGAATTAAAATAAGTTTCTAATCTTGGTGCAACTTTGGTTTACGAAGCTATCTAAACTGATTTTAAAGGGCTATCAATGATAAAAGTAAAACAGAACAAAATATTTTGCAAACAAGAAACTGACAGTCAGCTCAGAATTGGAGTATGATTTACGGGCTGGCGTATTAGACGTGCTTTTTTACATGCCAGTATCAGCTCAGGAAAATCACACGATTGTGATGTAACCTGGGGAATGATAGCTTAGAGCTATGGCCCGAGGCACTGATACCAGGTTAGAAGGGTATCAGACCTCCACCCTACCAGGGGCACCCGCCCTAGATGGAGAACTGGTAGCTTGGGTTGTGGTCCGGTAGCAAGGTCCCACTGTTCTAATCCCAACTACGGCCAAGGAGTTTTGAAGATAGGGACTGCTTAAGGTACATGTAGTTCTGCCACCACCCCTATGCTGGGAATCTAAAAAGGTGTCCTACTAGCTGACAGTGCTAATAAGAATGAGGCATAGGGTTCTGCGCAAGTCGAGACTATGGCTTCTATTGCTTTAGGCGCTGTGCACAGGTTTTAGAATAATATAATTAAATTAGTCTGCGAGTACCATATGCACACAGTTGCACGTACATTATTACACCTGAAATCTCCTACGATCTGCCCTGCAGCACTAGCCTTCTCACAAGCAGTATGCATGTTTAAAAGATTATTAAATCAAAATCAGGCCAACTGGGTTATGATTTTCACCTGATATTAGCTCAGATGCAGATACTACTACTCGACAATGAATGGTTGAATTATTGCAAACCGGGATCGGGTCGCAAGCGTTCACACTGCAATCAACTGACATATACTGAGAAGAATGACTTTGCTGGGGTTTAGAGGAGGGTGACGCAAGTTTTCCAATTTGTTGCGCGCGCAATACTGTGCGCACATAGCTATCTCCAGCTGAGCCCAAAATCGTACATATTTTCAGCACGTTTGAAAAAAAAACTTTTTTGTGCTTTGAATTCAATACCAGTGTACAGTCTGTATCAGAGTACAAAGGCCAGCGCTCTTATTGATATAACTATCGCGAGCTAACAAAAAACCAAGCACCTACACTTTTCCGATCGTCCTTTTTCCTGTTATTTCGATTGTCAGGGTGCCGAAGGTCGTATAGAGCAGGATTTTCTTGCACTTTGTTTACCAGGGGTTCCAGCGGCAACCAACAGGCGCTGTTTTTTCACGCTTTCACGCCCAAGGGCCAGATAAAGAACCTAGAGCATGACTGCGGTCCAGAGGAAGGAGGAGATGAGCTGAGGGAATAAAAAAGAAAGAAGGGAGAGGCGAGGGAATAAAGGAACAATGAGGAGACGAGAGGAGAGATGAATTAGGCTAGGAGAGTAGGAAAGAGAGAGGAGAGGAGAGAAGAGCGCTGAGAAGAGACAAACATCGAGCGGGTCGGATTGCTATTGTGCAGTTTCAAAGGACCGCGAGGGCCGGATGAAGAAGAGGCTTTGCGGGCCCCATTTGTGGCCTGCGGGCCAGTTTAGCCGACCCCTGGCTCATGTGATGGAAAATAATAAAATACTTAACAACCTGACTGGTGTGATGACCAATCAATTTTGAAGCGACAGACTAGACGGAGAGTTGTTAAAATAGAGTGGTTTTGAGTTGAGTTTTGTGTGTTGCGCAACTTGAGGTGCTGTGTAAGAGGCAAACGACCAATGTACAGCGCTTTAGTTGATCAACTGGCCCTCGCGTTATTAACTTTTGTTGCTGAATTTGAAAATTTTATAACTTAGCTGAGATTTCAAGTGATCACAGAAAAATTTAGAAATTCTGTTTGGTCAAACGAATCGTGTTATTTGGTCTCTCATTTGATTGCAGTGTGAATGAGCCTTAAGAGGTCGATAAATAAGGAAGGGCAGAGAGGAAAGCATCGCACACAACCTCGCCAAAATAGAAGTTGTCGCGGAGCACAAATTTAGCTAAAAAAACTCCAAACAGACGCCCGGAAAGTAGCTTACAAGTACTTAGGCAACATAAAGGGTCGAGTTGCTTGTGGTATCGTTGGTTCTCATTCTTATAGTCTCACTAAAGTAGAAATAACGAAGCTCAACTACAAAATAATGAATTATAACTTATCCTGACTGTCGTGAGAAAATTCTCACAGACTCTGGTGGATCATGGTTTGTGAAAAACGGTCAATTTATAATCTGCAAGTTAAGTATTGGCCCCTATAGTTTTGTAGAACCCCTCTGACTTGGCCACTTTTCTTGGACATTTTAAGGCCGTTGAAGATTCTAAAACTTACTCACAACATATCTGGACAGGTCCCACTTTAATCTTGTTATTGGACTGTGCGTTATGGAGAAATTATTCTTATCAAGAAAAAGCTCATATATTAGAAATAAGAAAATCGGCCTAATGCTGTAATGTCGTGCAGACTCCAGATTCTGCTTGCAGTAAGCGAAACTCCTTATACTATACTCAAAGCCCTTCCTTTATTGCTTTTGGTCTCTCTAGGCTATTTGGACTGGACCTCAATCCATCACGTGGGGTAATGGGTGACTGGGCTGTGTGACTCACTCCGCTATAAGCGTGTGACAGCCCGTGTGTGTCCATGCGCCGCACGGGACTGGATGAAGTGCTCGCCAATGGGACCGCAGCTTCACGCGAGAGGCTCGGTCCCGAAGGCAGCGAGAACGAATGGGCTGGCAGTGTGGATCTGGTAGCCTACAAGAGGGTCGAAAGTTCGCTTCTGCCTGCAGCTATCGAGGAACTATTAAACAATCCCCAGTCTGGAAGAAATTCGTGGCCAATTTTGTTAGGAAAAAAAAACAAATTTTGCGCGCATCATGAATTGCTGCTTGGATCTTCATCAACTGCTTGTACTGCTTACCATTGCTGCTTTGGTGAAGTCGTCTAGGTGAGTCTTGATGCTGAAATTAGCTTACAAATCCATACGGCAGATGATCGAGCTTCGCAGGTAGAGCCTCGAGATCAGGGGTTGGCAAACGTTTTTTACCTCAAGGGCGAGATAGAGAATCTAGAGAATGACTGCGGGCCAGAGGGGAGAGGAGAGGGAATAAATGAGAGAGAAGAGAGATCAGCGAAAGGAGAGGCGAGAGAATAATAGAGAAGAGAAAAGAGGAGAGGATTACAGGAGGAGGGTGATTACATGGAGAGAAGAGCGCTAAGAAGAGATACAAACATTGAGCGGGCTGGATTGCTATTGTGAAGGCCGGATAGTCTTTTCGGGCTTCATGTGGGCCACAGGCCGTAGTTAGCCGACCCCCTGCCCTAGATTGAGCTGAGACTTGAGTTGAAAATCGATACGAGAGTGCTAAGGGTGGAACAGGGAGCATGTTCCGTAAGTGCAAGATATACAGCTCGATTCCTTTGCCCGGTCACATTCATTTGAGGCTTGTGCGCGACGAATTGGCCAGGGGATTGTCATGCGATTCACAGCCATTAGGGCCAACCCCACCAAGGCACAGAGGGTGTACATGCCTGACGATTAGAAAGTCAGGGCCGCTGTACACCCTGTGTGAGCGAGTGTGTGTGAGTTCTGGTTTCAGCAGCCGACAACTGTACGGCCATCATACGGCAATCTATTTACAATAAGACGG
>NIVC01000723.1:32500-172500 GCA_002269645.1 Macrostomum lignano
GCTCTACATGAACATGGATGTCCCGGAGGTCAGTCCAACAGACGCATCCGGGTCTCTCAACGTTTCCATTGAGATTGGCGAAGTAGCCCGGCTGGGAAATAATGTAAGTGGCTCTGGGAGGTGTGGTGAACTCTTGTGTTTTTGTGTTTCCTGGCGCTGACTGCTGACTGCTCAAAGCCCTGTTGAAACCAACCGCTCAGGAGATTGACGTATCGTTCACCTTGGACCTGCGCTGGAGTCATCGCTTCCTGGAAATGATGTCCGACTCGCTGGAGGCCATCCCACTGAATAGGGACAAACTGTGGACTCCGAGGTTCGTGTTCCTGAACGCCCGGTCGCTCCGAGAAGAGCAAAACACCTTGTACATGACGCTGGCCGGGGGCCTCACTGCCAAGGCAATTGTGTACAGAGTCTGGTGAGTCGCTTGCTATCTGTCTACTCGTAATTGCTTCACCGAAATTCAAGCTAAAATGTGTTGTAAAAGCAAAAATTGCACTATTTTTTTCCAAGGCACCGAGCCACCGTCCGGTGCGATGGTCCGGCCTTGCAGTACCCACTATCTGACACTCTGTGCAGCATCGTGTTCGAAGAAGGTGACTTGAATGTACATTTTAGGAGAGAGAAAATATTGGCCTAGACCTTAAGTTGAATGTACATTTCGTGGGGGGTGGGAGAATCCAGGCCTAGACCTCAAGTTGAATGTACATTTCGTGGGGGGGGAGAATCCAGGCCTAGACCTAAAGTTGAATGTACATTTCGTGGGGGGGGGGAGGGGAGAATCCAGGCCTAGACCTCAAGTTGAATGTACCTTTCGTGGAGGGGAAGAATCCAGGCCTAGACCTCAAGTTGAATGTACATTTCGTGGGGAGAGAATCCAGGCCTAGACCTCAAGTTGAATGTACATTTCGTGGGATTGAAGAGAAAATCCAGGCCTAGACCTCAAGTTGAATGTACATTTCCTGGGGGGAGAGAAAATCCTGGCCTAGACATCAAGTTGAATGTACATTTGCTGGGGGAGAAAATCCACGCCTAGACCTGAAGTTGAACGTTTTAACTTAAAGAGAATTCAAGCCTAAATCTATAAAAAGTAGCTGAGGAGAGCAGAGGAAATTTAAGCTCACCTGCGAATAACGCAAAGTTCAACTTCTAACCTACTCCAGCGAGTCCTCGCGGCCAAAGGTCAGTGCACATGTCACTGGGTCAGCATCATCAGCACAACTGCAGCTTCAAGGAGTCAGCTGGGAGGCATGCAATTGTCTATCGGCTGTCGAAGCCAATTAGTAGCGATGGTGAGCGTCCTTTCCGTAAGCCCAAACTTTTTTTCATCGTCAGCTATCTCAATGCCACTCCCCACCTCAACAAGGTCGCAAGTTCGAATTCTGGACCCGAATTTGCATTAAGTCGAGCCTGGACGACATGAGCGACGCCCTGCGCCAGTACTGCCTGTCGCTCATTTTGTTGCTTCACTCCTTCGCCACTTTGTACTTCTTTGATCGAAGCACTCGGCTGCTCATCAACCTGGCCCTGCTGCACATCCTTCTGCTCAACTGGCAGCCAACTGCTCGCAGTCGAATTAGCGCGCTGGACATCTGGATGGCCAAGTGCACCCTGGCGATATTTTGCTGTCTCACCGTTGCCATGGCGACAACAAACGAACCGGCAAACGGCGAAGGCGGCTTCGGCGACGCCGGAACCCGACGGAAGCGTCGGCAGCAGCAGAGAGACGAGCAGCTGTCCGGCAGGCAGTCAGCCAAGGGCAGCAGCGGCAGCTGCAGCGGGGTGAGCCAGGCTGGCAGCCTGTCTTTACAGTAGTGCAGAATGTCTGTCTGTGGGACTAAGAAGCTATCAAAGTCAGCACAACCAATCTGTGCAAGTCACTCCTAAACAAGGGGTCACTCTAGTACAATGTCACTCTAGTAAAATGTCATTCTAGTACAATGTCACTCTAGTACAATGTCACTCTAGTACAATGTCACTCTAGTACAATGTCACTCTAGTACAATGTCACTCTAGTAGTACAATGTCACTCTAGTGCAATGTCACTCTAGTAGTACAATGTCACTCTAGTACAATGTCACTCTAGTACAATGTCACTCTAGTACAATGTCACTCTAGTACAATGTCACTCTAGTACAATGTCACTCTAGTACAATGTCACTCTAGTACAATGTCACTCTAGTACAATGTCACTCTAGTACAATGTCACTCTAGTACAATGTCACTCTAGTAGTACAATGTCACTCTAGTGCAATGTCACTCTAGTAGTACAATGTCACTCTAGTACAATGTCACTCTAGTACAATGCCACTCTAGTACAATGTCACTCTAGTACAATGTCACTCTAGTCACTCTAGTACAATTTCAATCTAGTACATGAGTTCACCCCAAACAGTACAACAAATCCTGATCCTCTGCATCAAACGCTCAATTCCAGACCTTTCTGATGCCGCGCGATCCTCAAACTTCGTCATGCGGACTTCGCAACTCAAAGTGCACCACCATATCGGAGTGCAGCGACCACTTGGATCTGTTCCCGGCCGACGAAATTGTTCACCATCATCACCATCACTCGCCGCCTGCTCAGCCGACCGGATCGTCGCAGAACGGCGGTCGCGGCTCGGCCTGGCAGACCGCGGCAAAGTCCACCGTGCCTGCCTGCTGGCTGATCTTGGCCGCCGCGTTCTGGGCCTGCCTGCTGCTGACTGCGGCCAGGTGCGACTCCCTGCTGCCCGAGTGCCACCAGAGAGACCGGCTGACTGGCTGACATGCCAGCGACTGACATCAAATATACTTACTCACACAGTGTCTGATCTGTTGTCATGCGTTGCTGAATTTGTTTTACTCGATTTGATCATTTTATTTTCTAGTTGTCTCGATCCTATGCGGCTTTTATGCAGACTGTCACTCTTTCTAGCACTCTTACTAGCACTATTCACAGGGCACATGTACTCTTTGAGGTGTCTATTTCTAGCACTCTTGCTGTCACTCTTGCTGTCACTCTTATTGTCACTATTATTGTCACTATTATTGTCACTCTTACCGTCACTCTTGCTGTCACTCTTGCTGTCACTCTTACCGTCACTCTTACCATCACTCTTACCGTCAATCTTACCGTCACTCTTGCTGTCACTCTTATCGTCACTTTTATTGTCACTCTTCTGTCACCCTTTACGGTCAGTCACTCTTATTGTCACTCTATTGTTCTCATTCAGGTCTGTCACTCTCCCTTCCACTCTTTCTAGCACTTCTATCTTTCAATAATTGTCACCCACTGTTGTTATTTATTACTCACTGTCACTCTATCCATCTAGATGGCACCCCTCCGACTGTCACTATCATTTTTGCACTTAATACTCGCCGCCACTCAGCTTCAATTATCACATTGTCAAACGCATTCACAAACTGCGCAAAATTAGAAAACAGCTCCTCCCACCCCAAATTTGCATAAACACAGAACGCGAACTGGATGGGAAAGTCAGCAGGGTGGGGGCAGTGCTGCTTCTCTTAGTTTAGCAATCCGGTCACGGATCTGCCCGACATCTGCAATTCACGCCACCGATCAAATGCACTTTAAAAGCCCCAGCTCCACACGGGGCTGCGCCACTTAAACCGAGATTCTTCCGTGTGCAGGTGATCGTAAAAAACGATTTTTTTTGGGGCGGGGGCACCGGGGTTCTTGGCAATAAAATTTCTGCCGACTGCAGAGCAAACAGTTTTGCGAATTCACAAAAATGGGCTTTGCTAGCCGGGATTCAAGTGTGGGGTGCGTCTGCCCATGCAATCTGCTGACTGCACTGCCGCCTGTGCCCCTCCCACTCTGACTCTCACTCCCACTCTCACTCCCACTCTCACTCACTCTCACTCCCACTCTCACTCCCACTCCCACTCTGAACTTCACTCCCACTCTCACTCTCTCTCTCACTCACTCTCACTCCCACTTTCACTCCCACTCTCACTCCCACTCTCACTCCCACTCTCTCTCTCTCTCTCTCTCACTCACTCTCACTCCCACTCGCACTCCCACTCTCACTCCCACTCTCACTCCCACTCTCACTCCCACTCTCACTCCCACTCTCACTCCCACTCTCACTCCCACTCTCTCTCTCTCTCACTCACTCTCACTCCCACTCTCACTCTCACTCTCACTCTCACTCCCACTCTCTCTCTCTCACTCACTCTCACTCCCACTCTCACTCCCACTCTCAATCCCACTCTCACTCCCACTCTCACTCCCACTCTCACTCCCACTCTCACTCTCACTCTCTCTCTCTCACTCACTCTCACTCCCACTCTCACTCTCACTTCCACTCTCACTCTCACTCCCACTCTCACTCCCACTCTCAATCTCCCTCTCACTCTCACTCCCACTCTCTCACTCTCACTCCCACTCTCTCACTCTCACTTTCAATCTCATTCTCACTCTCACTCTCTCACTCTCACTTTCAATCTCACTCTCACTCTCATTTTCAATCTCACTCTCACTCTCACTCAGTCAATCTCACTTTATTATCAGTCTCACCCCCCGAATAGCCCACAACCCACCAGTTCCCTGAACTCCCGAATCCGCCACTCTGGAATGCTTAATTTGGCCCCAACTAACCCTCCCCAATGCCTTCCTTCCAGTCTCCCGCATTTTATCCTGCAAGTCGTTACAATTTGGTCTCACCACTCGGCACCCCCTAAATTCTCCCGTATCTCTCTCAGTGTATTCATATCCCAATGCTGGTGGCCAGTGAGGCACAATTTATCTTGCTGTCTAGAAATCAGACACACGGCTCTTGACTGCAGTGGCCAGCCTGCCCTATCTATAAAAATATCCGCTCTTATCGTGCCTTTTTTGGTTGCCTCCAAGGGCGGAAGGAACGGCCCAGCTGGGGCTTGGAGGCTGGAAACCGAGTCGGCCACATCCGTGATTGAGAGCTGGGCGGGGGGGAGCCTGGTGTGAGCAGGTCTCAGTCTGTGCGAGTGTCCCTTGCCCGTCACGCACACAGCAATTTCTGCAATTGAAAATCTGCCACCGCGGTCTGGACTCGAATTCGGCCATCTGCACTGACCCGGGCCTCGCCAATTTAGTAAAACTGTCACGTGATGTTTTAAATAGTTTTTAGACACTGAATTTTCTGTTCTCTTCAGTAAGTGGGTGGAAACTGTTGAATGACAGCTTAGGCCAGATTTCACTGCCAATTGAAGTGCTGAGGGAGATTGGCGTGGCTTAAAAAGGGCGAACTGATTTTTGAACTGTCCACTGCAACTGGCAAGCAATATTATGGCTCAGAGAGTGTACGAGTGTGTATATTTTATGCTCATAGTCGCCTGGTGTACTATTCTGTTGAAGGTGCCGACGGTGTCAGGGTGATAACGGAATGTTTGAGAGACTAGCTGAGAATGTCCAGCGTTTGAGACTTGCCCACTGTCGGGGCTCTATCAGCGAAACTAGAGAAATTCGCATCAGGGTGTTCATAGTCACCTGGTGCCTCCTGTTGAAGGTCCAGAAGCTCCACCGGGGTGGAAGCCGGTGACCAACCAAGGCAGAGCTGATGCAGACACATGTGGGGTCGACGTGCTGATGAAATTTGGGGGCTTGGCAAGACCGCACTGAGGCGCAGTGCTGATTGGCGCACAGGGGTGCACTGAATACACTGGCGCTTATGGGAAAAATCCGACCTTCTGGGAGAATCGTTGAATATCTCGACGGTCCCGAGGGCTGGCGACTTGATTCTTGCTTGAGAAGGTGCGTAGCAAAATTTGAGACCATGTTCTTGAATTTCGTGTTCCTGCGTTGCTCTGAAATCCCCCTGACTACTTGACTTAGCTGCAGGGCGGTCCGAAGACGCAGCGGGGAGGCGAGCGTCGCCCATTCCGCTAATCCCTGAAAGACCCGCAAAGGCTAGGGCGCGGGGCCGGTCAGGGAGGTCTGCCGGTCCTGTCTGCAGCGTTGTCTTCGGTGGCTCGTTTAGTAGCCCGGAGGAACCGGATGAGCCGTGGGATGTTCTCGGGCCGGCAAACGTCGTCCAGGGACGGGTTGGGCCCGAGGTGGTTGAGCCGGTCTCGGTTGAAGGCCGGGCAGTAGCAGACGAAGTGCTTTGCATCTTCATTCTCGAGGCTGCAGAAGGGGCAGAGTTCGCTCCGGCGGGCACTTCGGAGGAAACAGTGCCTGGCAAAGCAACCGTGACCTGTGAAGGTAGTGAGAGCGCGGATATCTTTTCGATTTTGATTCAAAAGGATTCTCCGCAGCTTGAGGGATGGATTGGACACTGCAGCACGGGACTGGCGGCAGTTGGAAATGCCACCCCATTTGCGTAATTGCAGGATGTCGACCCACGATTAATGACCGTGGCCGGGATGGGGGCCAGGGGCACGGGGCCAAGGAGCGAGCCAGAACTACCCGCCTTGGCGAGGGAGTCGGCTAGCTCGTTACCTTTGAACCCAGAGCGTGTCCTGGGATCCACGTAAGCCGGACGGTGTTCCTCCGAGCCAGCTTGTTGAGCTGCCCGATACAATCGCGGACTGTTCGGGAGTTCGTAGTGGTGTGACACAGGGCCTGCAAAGCGGTTTGGCTGTCAGAGTGGAAGAAGATTCTTCTGTCCTTGAAGTCCCTACAGTGGAGCTCAGCTGCACAGGAGCTGATGGCAAGGACTTCGTTCTGGAAGACGCTGGAGAGTCTGCCAGTGTGTTGGGCGTGAGTAGCGATCACGCGGCCTTTGATAAGGATACAGACTCCAAAGCCGGATAAACCGTCTTTGGAGGATCCGTCAGTGAAGCAGTGAACCTCCTGAGGGGCCCAGCTGTCGTTGGCGTTCTCCCTGAAGGGGATAGTGACCTTGAAGCGTTGGTAGAGATTGAGGGAACGCGGCTCAGCGTCCGAAAGGACAGCCGTACTCCCGCTCTCCTCCAGAACTTTAAAGCACAGGTCCGAGTGCGGCAGGAGCTTGCGCTTCGCCATCGCTCTTTGTGGCTTGAAGCTAACGCCAGCGTCGATTAGCCGGCGGGTGGTTTTAGCAGCCTCACGACGGACAAAGATGTCCAGAGGCGGGAGGCAGAGAAAGGCGTTGAGGCCGTCAAAGGGAGCAGAGAGCGGGGCATTCAGAATAATGCGGCACGCGCGTCCCTGCACCTTTTTAAGGGCTTCGTAGCAGGTTTTAATCTGCAAAGCGCTGGTCCAGATCAGACCGGCGTACAGACCGGCGTAAGTAACGGCCGGCCGGACCATTGCGGTGTAGATCCACCAGAGCCGTTTCGGGGTGAGGCCCCAGGTGGTGTCGACGGCTCTGCGCAGCTGCGCAAGAATCGCGAGGGCTTTTTTGGTTTTGGCCTGGACGTGAGTGGACCATGCAGCTCAGCCGGTGGTCCAGCGTAACGCCGAGACACTTGGCTTGCTTGCAGGATGGGATTTCCACCCCGTAAAGCTTTAGTGGGCGAATACGCCAGTTTACCCTGCTGGTGAACATGATCGCGACAGTTTTGGTCTCAGAGAGCCTGAGGCCGCACCTGTCCGCCCATTGTTCAGCAGAGCGAATAAAGTTTTGCAGAAGGTTTCGGTCGACGGTCCGGATGCTACGGCTGTAACATCATCGGCGTAACCGACCTTAAGGATGAGGTCAAGATGGCTGTCCTGAAGGAGCTCATCGATGACCATGTTCCAGAGAACTGGAGAAAGGACACCGCCCTGGGGGCTGCCTTTGCAGACGGTTACCGTCCGTTGGTGGCCCAGCAGGTGTGCGATGGCAGTGCGGTAGCTGATCATATACATGATCCACCGGGTGAGGTGCGGGTGGGTTCCTCCAGCACGTAGAGCTCTGTCAAAGGCCTCAAAGAGGACATTATCGAAGGCTCCAACAATGTCGAGGAAGACAGCGAGAGCGTAGCCATTGCCAAGAACGGCTTTCTCCAGCATGTCGACCAAGACATGAAGCGCGCTCTCCGTGGACCGGCCTGCCCGAAAGGCATGCTGGTTCTCACTGAGCGGCCTGAAATCCCCCTGGAAAGTTCTACTTAATTATTAATAGTCAAAACCCAATGCACCAAAATGATCTCAAAAATATGATCTGATTAACCAAACTAAAAGCACTTAAATCTTCCTCTCTCAAAACAGACAAAATTTACGATTGAATTTTAATACCCAAGCCCGTATTAAACTGGTGCAGCGGCAGGAAGTCAGGTCAGCAGCTCGGGATGCTTGGCCGGATGGTGCGCGTTTGCCATTGGAGAAATGATTTAATGCCGATGCCAAGTACATTCAACTGAGCACAAGCTAGGCGACCTTCAGGCAGGACCTGGAGAAAATAAATTCTTTGTTAAACTGCTCTCATTTTAAAGCTGAATAAATCTGATGCATCTTAATTGAAATCAGGGGATTGGGGAGTTTTTTCATTTTTATAGGAATTATGCTCTGTTTTCTGCTTAAAGTATGTGGAGGTAGATGCTCCTCTCCTCTCCTCTCCTCTCCTCTCCTCTCCTCTCCTCTCCTCTCCTCTCCTCTCCTCTCCTCTCCTCTCCTCTGATCTCCTCTCCTCTGATCTCCTCTCCTCTCCTCTCCTCTCCTCTCCTCTCCTCTCCTCTGATCTCCTCTCCTCTGATCTCCTCTCCTCTCCTCTCCTCTCCTCTCCTCTCCTCTCCTCTCCTCTCCTCTCCTCTCCTCTCCTCTCCCCTCCTCTCCTCTCCTCTCCTCTCCTCTCCTCTCCTCTCCTCTCCTCTCCTCTCCTCTCCTCTCCTCTCCTCTCCTCTCCTCTCCTCTCCTCTCCTCTCCTCTCCTCTCATCTCCTCTTCTCTCCTCTCCTCTCCTCTCCTCTCCTCTCCTCTCCTCTGATCTCCTCTCCTCTGATCTCCTCTCCTCTCCTCTCCTCTCCTCTCCTCTCCTCTCCTCTCCTCTCCTCTCCTCTCCTCTCCTCTCCTCTCCTCTCCTCTCCTCTCCTCTCCTCTCCTCTCCTCTCCTCTCCTCTCCTCTCCTCTCCTCTCCTCTCCTCTCCTCTCCTCTCCTCTCCTCTCCTCTCCTCTCCTCTCCTCTCCTCTCCTCTCCTCTCCTCTCCTCTCCTCTCCTCTCTCCTCTCCTCTCCTCTCCTCTCCTCTCCTCTCCTCTCCTCTCCTCTCTTCTCCTCTCCTCTCCTCTCCTCTCCTCTCCTCTCCTCTCCTCTCCTCTCCCTTCTCTTCTCTCCTCTCCTCTCCTCTGATCTCCTCTCCTCTCCTCACCTCTCCGCACCTCGCATCTCCTCTCTTACTTTCCATCTGCTCTGTGTAAACTGTGGCACCTCAGGCTGCAACTCCAGGTCACATTCTCCCCGCCAAGATGAGTAATTGAAGAGGCGACGTTCGGTGTTCTCATCAAATAAGTTGCACGGAGAGAAGAGAGGTGATTCTAAGAAAGATTTATCAGTTTCGGAAGCGATGGAGACTGGGAAAATTGTGGAGGGAAGCTGAGTTGCCGGCTCTACCAGATGAGCTCTTCATCATTTGGGCCGCTATTTTTAGATTGCCAACCAGGCACAGTTGAACACTGGTGCATTTTTAACTTTTCAAGTCATTGCAGTTCACGCGGCAATTTCATTTCAGATCGTAAACAAATATAAAGTACCCCGTGTTCTGCCATACCAGCGTAGTATTTTTTGCCTTTTTCAGTTTTCCACGAGTAGGTAATTTTGACGTGTGTGTTTAAATCTATTCAGGGACCTCTAGCTATATATAGTTAGACTGGAAACGTACAACAACCATCCCGAACCTACCAGGGACCTCTGAATATACCTGGAATAGAAGTGGTCGAGTACTTACAGATATTCGAACTGGAGACAGATCTGCACCCATTCAAGATCAGCCAGGGACCTCTAAGTACTGGTGGGCCGGAAGCAGGGACCTGAAACCCACCCCAAAATCAGCTAGGGACCTCTAAATACATGTGGACTGGAAGCAGGGACCTGAAATCCACCCCAAAATCAGCCAGGGACCTCTAAATACACGTGGACTGGAAGCAGGGACCTGAAACCCGCCCAAAAATCAGCCAGGGACCTTTAAATACATGTGGACTGGAAGCAGGGACCTGAAATCCACCCCAAAACCAGCCAGGGACTTCTAAATACATGTGGACTGGAAGCAGGGACCTGAAACCCGCCCAAAAATCAGCTAGGGACCTCTAAATACATGTGGACTGGAAGCAGGGACCTGAAATCCACCCCAAAATCAGCCAGGGACCTCTAAATACACGTGGACTGGAAGGAGGGACCTGAAACCCGCCCAAAAATCAGCTAGGGACCTCTAAATACATGTGGACTGGAAGCAGGGACCTGAAATCCACCCCAAAATCAGCCAGGGACCTCTAAATACACGTGGACTGGAAGGAGGGACCTGAAACCCACCCAAAAATCAGCCAGGGACCTCTAAATACATGTGGACTGGAAGGAGGGACCTGAAACCCGCCCAAAAATCAGCCAGGGACCTCTAAATACACGTGGACTGGAAGCAGGGACCTGAAACCCACCCCGAAAATATCCAGCCTCCAGATTTTGTCAAGGGCTGGGCGCAATACTGTATTTTTTCTAACAAAATTATGTGGGGCATAAGTTTTCGGATTGGAAAGCGGCGAGACCGCAGGGCGGTCACAGCCATTTCTTTGGGACAATCAAATCCCCCCCTCGCAGCTATGAGATTGAATTTTCGGCTGAGATGCCCGCAGTCTATTCGGGAGATCGGGGAGAAAATCAGATTTGCGCCGGGACCGCAAAGGCTTGGCTGCGAGGCGAAAAACTGAATCTTGACAAATCCCCCTCTGCTCAGCCTGATCCAAGGCCCGATCCTAATCATTCTTGACTCCATGCGAGGAAGGGAGGCTTCCCAGCCGCGGGATTTTCCCACTAGGCATATGAGAGACCCACGTTTTTAGTGATTGACATTATTATTATTAGTATAGACCAGATGAAGTGCAGGAAGGCTATATAGAAATTTACCATTCGTTTAATATTTCCTCTCAATTCTAGCTTTAATGGATTGCTGGACTAATTAGAAGAGAACTATGAGCCGTTTGAGCTATTTAGGTGTGTTAAAGGACAGGCATGGATGATCATTCCTGACTAACTCCAGCCAATCACAAGCCGGGAAGGGGCAGGCAGAATTGGGTGGGTTGAGGGACAGGCATGGATGATCATTCCTGACTAACTCCAGCCAATCACAAGCCGGAGCCGGGAAGTGGCAGGCAGAATTGGTTGGGTTGAGGGACAGGCATGGATGATCATTCCTGACTAACTCCAGCCAATCGCAAGCCGGGAAGGGGCAGGCAGAATTGGTTGGGTTGAGGACAGGCATGGATGATCATTCCTGACTAACTCCAGCCAATCACAAGCCGGGAAGGGGCAGGCAGAATTGGGTGGGTTGAGGGACAGGCATGGATGATCAATCCTGACTAATTCCAGCCAATCAGAAGCCGGAGCCGGGAAGTGGCAGGCAGAATTGGTTGGGTTGAGGGACAGGCATGGATGATCATTCCTGACTAACTCCAGCCAATCACAAGCCGGGAAGGGGCAGGCAGAATTGGTTGGGTTGAGGGACAGGCATGGATGATCATTCCTGGCTAACTCCAGCCAATCACAAGCCGGGAAGGGGCAGGCAGAATTGGGTGGGTGATAGCAACTTTCTGGTGAGGTTAGAAAGCTTCTATAAATAAATTTAGACCACATCTATGGGAAAAAGCTTAAAGCGAAAAACTTTGCTTTCCTTCTTAGCATAATTAACAATCTCAGTTTTTTAAAGCTTTTTCAAATACCGAGAAAGTGACAAGAAAGCACCGAAATGCATGCCTTGAAGTCTGTTTTGCTCTGCTCTGGCAGTATCGTTCGGTCTATCCAGGGAACCTCGTACCTATCCATACTGATCATTCTGGTCTTGGCTGCCTACATTCTCCGACCCGCATTGCTGTACATCAACCGGCTGCTGCACACCACCGGCAGCAGTGGTCGGCATGCCACCCAGAGACTGCTAACATCGGTAATTGCCATGGTGATCAAGATATCCAGGGCCAACTATCGAACCTCCCGAGTCATACGCGAGGCGAGCAAGCGGACAGAGAATTTCCTGCACGCTCTGCTGGTGCTGCCGCTCATCTGCTTGCAGATATTCGACCTGTCATTCATATTGTTCGACTTCTTTCGGGCAGTCATCATGGTGTTTGCCAACTTCATGGGCGTGGTGTTCTCCTACGCAATCTTCATATTCAACACCTACAAGATCGTGGTGATGTGCACAGCCAGCATCATGCTGTCAGTGTACTACACATCGTACTACTCAATCCTGCTCATCCGTAGCGGTCTGGCATTCCTGGACACGTTCCGAACCCTGATGCAGCACAACGCTCTCAGGCTGCTCCTCATCCGGTATAAGGAGCAGAAAATGCGAGTGGCCAATGTTCTGTGATTTTTTATTGATTTATAGAAATTGCTTTTTCTGCCCTGTGTTGCTTTTGTTTGATCAATTGCTAATCTGTAGCACAAAATGCATCAACTTTGATTTGCAACAAGTTGCTGGCCGTTGTCATTTTTAAGGCTGTCTTGCATCGGAGGATAGCTAACAGAATATTAGCAACTAAGGATTATCTACCAGAGGGTATCTACCAGAGGGTATCTACCAGAGGGTACCTACCAGAGGGTATCTACCAGAGGGTATCTACCAGATGATATCTACCAGAGGGTATCTGCAAGAGGGTATCATACAGAGGGTATCTACCAGAGGGTATCTACCAGAGGGTATCTAATAGAGGGTATCTGCAAGAGGGTATCTTACAGAGGGTATCTACCAGAGGGTATCTACCAGAGGGTATCTACCAGAGGGTATCTACCAGAGGGTATCTACCAGAGGGTATCTACCAGAGGGTATCTACCAGAGGGTATCTTACAGAGGGTATCTACCAAAAATTATCTAGCAGAGGGTATCTTACAGAGGGTATCTACCAAAAGGTATCTACCAGAGGGTATCTTACAGAGGGTATCTACCAAAAAGTATCTACCAGAGGGTATCTTACAGAGGGTATCTACCAAAAGGTATCTACCAGAGGGTATCTACCAGAGGGTATCTACCAGAGGGTATCTACCAGAGGGTATCTACCAGAGGGTATCTACCAGAGGGTACCTACCAGAGGGTACCTACCAGAGGGTACCTACCAGAGGATATCTACCAGAGGGTATCTACCAGAGGGTATCTACCAGAGGGTATCTACCAGAGGGCGCGTTTATTCCAACAACTCTGTGCAGAGACTTTGCACAGCAGACTTAACTGCAGATCCATCTGTGATTATTTTGCAGCTGTTTTAAGCGACTTAAACTTCAGACAGAGAGCCGAACAGCTGTTATAAGTTGAAGCCGAATTCGCAGGCCAACCCGGTGTTTGGCTGTAATTAAAAAACACTTTTCGCAGATTGCGGAATCCAAAAAGCCTGCGTGGAAGTTTTTTTCAATTTTCTGAAGTAGAAAGAGGGGTTTCTCTCTCTCACCAATTTTTTTTACTTGGTGGACCATTTTAAACTTTGTGACGCCGAGCGGCTGCCAGCGACCTCTTGGTTGCAGCACTCTTGGTAACCCCTTGTGCGGCAGTCATTGAGTGCTTGAAGGCAAAAGGCAAGCCAAGTAGAATCCAAGTAGAGCCCCGCTTAGGTCAGCGGGCGTGTCGCAATCAGAGAGAACGCTTATTGGACAGACAGACAGACAGTTGCTGCACAAATTATTAATAAAATAGATTGGCAGACGCCAGGACAGACAGAGACTAATTAGACAACACTGTGACAGATATTAGGTCAGACAAACATTAAGGCAGACACTTAGATAGATAGACACTGAGGCAGAGAGACACTAAGATAGACACTGAGACAGAGGGACACTAAGACAAACACTAAGAGACACAGAGGCAGAGAGACACTAAAGCAGACAATAGAACAGACAGACACTAAGATAGACACTGAGGCAGAGAGACACTAAGATAGACACTGAGACAGAGGGACACTAAGACAGACACTAAGATAGACACTGAGGCAGAGGGACACTAAGACAGACACTAAGATAGACACTGAGACAGAGGGACACTAAAGCAGACACTAAGATAGACACTGAGACAGAGAGACACTAAAGCAGACACTAAGATAGACACTGAGACAGAGAGACACTAAAGCAGACACTAAGATAGACACTAAGACAGAGAGACACTAAAGCAGACACTAAGATAGACACTGAGACAGAGAGACACTAAAGCAGACACTAAGATAGACACTGAGACAGAGAGACACTAAAGCAGACACTAAGATAGACACTGAGACAGAGAGACACTAAGACAGACACTAAGATAGACACTGAGACAGAGAGACACTAAAGCAGACACTAGAACAGACAGACACTATGACTACACGAAGGCAGAAAAGACAGACAGACACTAGAATAGAAAGACAGACACAAGTACAGACAGACAAGCTGTCATGTCTAATTCGGCAGTTTTCCAGCGCCAGTCTACTATCAGTAGCAATCGATGCTTTCTAGCTCTTTTATCTGATTAAAATTGCAAAGGCTTTTCAGTATCTTAGCAAAGCCTCATTTTAATTTCATGAATAATTGCACATGGCTGCATGGAATTCACCTCGCCTAGCAGAAAATCTGGCACGCCAGGCAGGCCAGAGCTGACGAGGTCATTGTCCATTGAAAATCCAATTAAATTGCAGAGAAAGAGCCTGCCAGACCCCAGAGAGCTGTTCTATCATAGCACCTGGAAGCCGTGTGATTGATTGCCAGGTTCTCTTTGACAACTAATTTTCATTAAGTCAAACAAACGGGTAAACAGCTCTCTGTGGTAGAGTCAGCGCCACATCCGCATGTCAACAGCCCCGGACTTGCAGGAGTTGAGCACCTATTCAATCTTATAGCCATCTGAAGGTGTCAAAGCTCGCTCACACCAGCCGCTTCCTGAGCTCTGCTCATTGATCATTTCTGCCTGCTGATGTCCGCCAGTCCAAGAAGGTCTTCATCTAAAATAGTTGATGATGAAGTTAGCTCCCAGTCCAGTTTACTCTGTTTGGTAGTCCTTGACCTGTCAGCATAACTTGTCCTGCAGGTAATATTAATACAATAAATTCATTCAATCGTGTTTTTGCCTATAGCCGATTGTCCGTCTGTCTGTCCGTCCGTCAGGGATAAATGGGCCAGAAAGAACAGACAGACAGGACCTGATCTGTCAGACTGGCCAATGTCCCCAGATCTGCGTTGATCATTGTAGTCTGATTATGGCACAATAAGCTGGTATTACTAACGGAAGGTCCAGCGACTGCCACATGGTGTGTGTGTGTGTGAGAGAGAGAGAGAGAGCCTCCTAATCTTTAATCTGCAGACTGAATGGCACTGACAGAAAACAGTTTTCCCACTGAAGGGAAGCCGATGCCTGAGAAAAAGTGCAAAATTTACGAAAAGACGCCCCGTTGCTGTCTAAGTATAAGAAGAACCTCTCTGCAGTGCTTCGCGCATGTTGAGGTTGGGGGGAACCTCATGGCCTGGCCAGTACAAGCATGCCATGACCTCAGGCTCCCATTCAGAACTCCTGCTTTGCTTTGCCCACCAGATTTGTCAGCTGTGTGAGCTGCTCCATCCCCAATGCCCCCGGGGGCGGGACAATGGTCGATTGTGAATATTTTTGGGATTTTTTTGGGGAGCTGACATGCGGGGGGGGGGGCGCGCTGCTCCCAGGGACCTCCCTAGACTGAGAAGAGATTTGAGACAGCGGCATGGGTTGCGGTGCGTCACCCGTTTTTGCGGCTGCGACTGCCATAGGAGACTACAGGGAGGGGGGAGGGGACAGGCAGACAGCCGGCAGAGACAGAGAAAAAATGGGAAAGGGGAAATGAAAAATGGGCGATAGAGAAAGAGAGAGAGAGAGAGAGAGAGTCAGTTCCAGTCCTGTCTGGCCCGGAGTCGCGTACAGGCCCAGGTAATAACACAATGCAATCCTATTTCCAATGTGAGAAACATGCTGAGGGCTTAGAGTAAAGGGAAGGGGAGAGAATTTCGCTAATCCCCTTCTGTCCTAGGCAGATCTATCATTGGCCAGGTCCTCACTTACCCCTGTCAGCTCTACAGATCCCCCCGCGCGTCTGTCTCGCCTTCCTACCCGCCTCTCGCTGTTTTCTCCCCGCTGTCTCTCTCCTCCCCTCACCTCAATGTTTAATGGCCTCAGCCAATGTTTGCCTCGACCACAGAAAGCCTTTCTCCACCCTCAATACTCTCTTCAAGAGAGCAGTTCAGCTGACTCCAAAGCCTCAGCTCATTATAACTGTATTAATAGAAATCAGGCAGTGAAAAAAACTTGTGCAACAGACTAAAAGCATCGGACCAGACTTTCTCTTCTCTCTGCCCTCGAATGAAACAGAAAGAACTCAAGTTTGACAGGTCGATGTCCTCACTGCTCCGGGCGCACCTTTGCCTGCTGGTCTGCACTCCGGTGATCATCGATTTTGGTGAGCCTAATTAAATGAGACTTCTGTGCTTATTGTTAGCAATAATTAGAAATTTTACAAAAATTCAATCGATTCTGCGCCCCTCCAGCTATGGGTCAGACAGACAGACACTAAGACAGACACTAAGACAGGCAGACAGAGAGACAGACAGACAGACAGACACACACACACACACACACACACACACACACACACACACACACAGACAGACAGACAGACAGACAGACAGACAGGCAGACAGACAGACAGGCAGACAGACAGACAGACAGACAGACAGACAGACAGACAGACAGACAGGCAGACAGACAGACAGACAGACAGACAGACAGACAGACAGACAGACACAGACAGACAGACAGACAGACAGACAGACAGACAGACAGACAGACAGACAGACAGACAGACAGACAGACAGACAGACAGACAGACAGACAGACAGACAGACAGACAGACAGACAGACAGACAGACAGACAGACAGACAGACAGACAGTGCCTCATCAGTCCATTAGCCGAGTCCCTATCCTTAAGCCTAGTCAGTTGAAATGCACAACACGGAGGTCAAAGTGTGCCGATTGCATGCTGCGCCGATAACAAAGAAAACTGACTGAGGTCAGGAAAAACACGAGCGCATTTCGGATACCCCGAGACAGTCAGTTAAGTGAATAAAATGCTGGACAATCTTTTTAACTATTGCGGCTGACTTGTCAGCGTGGCGGCGAGGTCGGTCGACGTCCCTCATAGTATCCATTTCCCCTGAAATCCTGCAGCAGGCCTTTGCTTCCCTGGACACGAGTTTCCTTCTAGCATGCATGCAACTAGAAGAGGCTGAGGGCAGAAGCTGTTTCTGATGGAAAGCAGAAAGCAGCTTCCCCGAGGCGGTCAGAAAAACATCAGAATGATAATTGAAAAAGCGTCTAAACCGAGGAAGTTCTCTTAAAGTTCCAAAATTTTCAAAATCACATTGGAGTTTAACTTAGCTCTGGCTTATTTTGTACACCCTGAGTTTTTAACAGCATTGCTCATGGACTGCTGCTCATTAGCAGAAAAATTGATGTGTGTGTGTGCTTTATTAATCAGCCATGTGGGATCCTTATTCGCCTCGTTGTGAAAGATTCTGTGGCTTCCCATGTCAAACCAGTAACTTCATTTTGCTCGAGATCCAGACATGCTACAACTCTTTGTCTTAGGAGAAAAGCAAAGGATTTTTATGGAGTCTATCTGTTGCGTGAGGCAAGCACGGAAGCAAAATGCGTTTACCTCCAGACGTCATTGCCATAAACTTACTTGAGCAATTAGCCACTTCAGATAGGGTGCACTAAACAAGACATTTAAAGAAAAATAGTCTCAACCAGTTTTTGAGAGATGAAGCTGTCCAGCGAAGGCTGTAATTATTGAAACAAAGAAAGCGCTCAACAATGCCGCCACAAATTCTGAGAGGCACTTGAGCGACACTGCGCGATACCAGTTTTTCCAGTAATCCGAGACAAATTACTACTCGCTATAACAATGTGAAGAGGTTTCGCAGTTCTAGACCAGCGCATAAAAGCAAATGCACCAATGTAGCACTAAAACACATTCTTGCAAAATATACCAACCAAACTGGACTGTTTAGGGCGGGATTTAGGTTTAGTCCAAGCGAACTTGAAACAAGTGTCTGCATCGACAGTCTGGGACACTAATTACCGTGCGACAGACGATTAAGTACAACAAAACAACTTGGCAACGAGTTTAATTGCTTTGCCAAACAAGCCGTTCTCTATAAAAGTGAGGAGAAAATTTAGAGTAGTCTTTTTATCCCGCATCTGTCTAAATTGACGACACTGACTTGCCAGAGTGACCATGAAGACTGTGCTCAAAGTTCTCGTGGCGGCACTCGTGCCGCTGCAGTTCGCGATGGCTCATATCGAGTTTGAATCCCGTATCCCGAACGGCGACCGCGTCCCGAACCCGTGTCGGGACGGCGCCGTCTGGTCCGACGACAAAAACCCCTTCGGCTTCGACTTCAAAGCCGCCGGACAACAGTGGACGGCCGACCTGTGCCGCAAGGACTCGGACGGCGACGGACTCACGAATGGCCAAGAGCTCGGAGATCCCGACTGCGTGTGGACGGTCGGAGCGGCTCCGGCGAGGATGACTGGACTTTCTCACCCCGGCATCTGCCCGCTCGACTCCGCCACATGCAAGAACTCATGGACCAAGTGCCCGAAGGCGTTCAGCTGTCCAGCAATGGAAGAACCCGGTGTGACCGTGAGGAACTTTACCGTCAAACCCACCGCTGTGCCGACCTATGAGAAAATGCATCTTTGCCAGGCGTTCGAACTGAACAACACCGCCTCTCCGGTTCACATGATCGGATCGCGGCCGATCATGGTCAACAAGAACGTCATAAGGCATATGGTTATGTACGGCTGCTCGCAGAAACCCGATCAGGCTCTTTTTGACTCACCTCAGCAATGCTACATGGGCTCCTACCCAAACTGCATCGAATTGATCAACCTGTGGGGCGAAGGCAACGAAGGCGAGTGCTTCAGTAGATTCTCCGGGTTTCGAGTCGGCGGAGAAGGATTTCAATACGGCATGCTGAGCCTGAAACCGGCGAAAACGAATGGCTTCATCAACGAAGCTGGATTATCTATCTACTTCACAAGCAATCTACGACCCCACGATCAGGGAACGCTGACGTACGGTGAGCTTGAACTCATCCTGCCGCCGAGACGTACTGTGGTCAACTATAACCACACCTGCCCGTCAGTGTGCACCAGATCGTTCCACAGTGAGACTCGGTACATTACCGCCGCATCAATTTACATGCAAAGTTACGCTACGAAAGGCCGGCTTTCTCTATGGCGGAACGGAGCGCTTGTACAAGACCTGGTGCCGCTTCACGCTTACGAATACAACGTACCTAGGGTGCTTCTGTTCGACCCGCCAGTGGAATATCGCAGAGGAGACGAAATCAAGACTGAGTGCTACTACAGCACAAAAGGAAACAACCATTCGGTACTTTTTGGCTACGGCAGCAACGATGAAACGTGCCTATCATTTATGCACTACTACCCGAACAATATACACCTTAGTCCGCTAGCCAAGCTTGAGTTTTGCAACTCCATTCACGGCTACAATCCTTGCTGGAATGACACAGGCATTACCCCTCATATTGAGAATGGCTGCAACATCACCGGTTTAATCACTGGCGATGGACTGAAGCCTGTGTACATGGCGATGTGGAGACACCAATGCTTTGTCTCGATGGGATGCAGCGCCGCCTGCCAAGAGTACATGAGCAACACTCTGTTCCCCTCCAATGCCTGCTTCGATCCGAAGAGGTCTCTGAAAGCGCTGGAGTACCTGTATATCCGATACCATAGTCCTCTGTCTCATCAGGCTAAAGGGTATATGAATTCCATGTACCCGATTTTAAAAAGCTGCCAGAATCAGATTGAGACCCTGGCACTGCTGGATCAGGCGCGACTCGCCAGTAAGCCAGCTGTCAATCCGCCAGCGGTGAAGTCAATCCCGCCTGCTGATTGCAACACAGGCAAGCCGCATGAGGAGGTGCTGACGTCGAAGAACCTGCTGGTCATCATCGTTGTGTGCAGCTGCCTGGTCTTCGCTCTGCTGGCTGCCGTTCTGCTGCTAGTTGTGCGAATTCGCAAGCTGAGGCTTCGCGATTCGCCAACCAAGCTGCGAAATGAGCAAGATGAAGCTGGAAAGGAGAAGGTGTACAATGCGTATGGTTGATGGACAATTTCTGAATTTCCAAGTTATACAAGACTTCACGTGATTCGACAACTTTGACGAATTGAAAACAGATTTTCCTGTATGTAGTTTAAGCAGTTTTAATGGCCTGTTTTGTAACCCTGACAATTACTATTGCACCTTTCCTTGCACAGAGACAACTATAGCAATTAGATAGAAAAGCACTTTAGTTTCACAGTATTCTTCGCGCAAGTTTTGGAATATTTATACGATTGAAAAAAATTCCTCTAAAATTACAGACTAATTTCCTTTGAGAAAAATATATTTAACATCTCAAAAAACTGAAATGCCAAAATTACTCTTATAACTCTTATTTATTTCATATTTTTGTACCGAACACACGTACCGTGCATATAGCCCAGATGATTGCCCTTATACATAATTTTACAATCATCTGGGCTTTTGGTCAACCTTGGCTTGCATCGATTTACTGACCCAAGTGAATGATTTAGGGAGTATAGTTATGCTGCAATTCTCAATTTAGAGATTTTGCCTGACACTCAGGCCTTTAACTGTCTCACCAAAAGCCACTGACAGAAAAGTGATGGGATTTCTTAGATTCTTAGAAGCTGACCTCCAGTAGTGCATCTTCAATCAGGTCTTTTGTTCCTTTGGGTCTGACCTGTCGCGCGACAATGCCCTCCAAGACCAAGGCTACAGATGCAGTCTCAAATCCCAAATTCCCAACAGCTTCAGCCGCCTCAGAGACTTTGGGCGTCAACATCCGGGTGAACGTCACCCTGCCCAGCATCCAGCTGTCCTGCGACGTCACAAACGGAGGCGACGCCGTAGATGCGCACGAAGTCCAGTTCTACTGTCCGGCCGCCGCGCCCGAGGACGACTCGATTCGCAGCCAGAAATGCTTCGGCGACTGCAACCCGATCTGCGTGATGCAGGCCGACGCCACCTGCAAGGTGATGCACCAGGAGCTTCTGCCGCCCAGAACGCAGTGCCGCAAGATTCTGCCGCTAAATGGTGCCAAGACTGTTCAGCTTCTCGTTGACACGTCAGTCGAACGCTTGGCTGGCGAGTGGTACTGCAAGTTTCGCGGTCAGAGGAGCACCCCGGTATCGCTCAGCCATTACAAGATGCCACCGCCGCCGCCTCCGCCTCCGGTCACTGCTAAGGAGCCGACAACTACAGCCGTTGCGAAGACGGTGGAAATGATTACAACTACTGTTAGAGGTGAGTTCAGTTTGGTGCATTGCAAAGCAAGTTTGGGTTTTGCAGTGGGATTATATCAACCTCAGATATCAATCTGGTGCTTCGGGTATCAACCTTGCGCCTCAGATATCAATCTGGTGCCTCTGGTATAAATCTAGCGCCTTAGATATCAATCTGGCGCCTCGGGTAATAATCTGGCGCCTCAGGTATCAATCAGGCGCCTCAGATATCAATCTGGTACCTCAGATATCAATCTGGTGCCTCGGGTATCAATCTGGTGCCTCAGATATCAATCTGGCGCCTCAGATATCAATCTGGTGCCTCGGGTATCAATCTGGTGCCTCAGATATCAATCTGGCGCCTCAGATATCAATCTGGTGCCTCGGGTATCAATCTGGTGCCTCAGATATCAATCTGGCGCCTCAGATATCAATCTGGCGCCTCAGATATCAATCTGGTGCCTCAGATATCAATGTGGTGCCTCAGATATCAATCTGGCGCCTCGGGTATCAATCTTGCGCCTCAGATATCAATCTAGTGCCTTGGGTATCAATCTGACGCCTCAGATATCAATCTGGCGCCTCAGATATCAAACTGGCGCCTCAGATATCAATCTCGCGCCTCAGATATCAAACTGGCGCCTCAGATATCAAACTGATCGTCAGTAGATCAATCTGGCGCCTCAGACATCCATGCAGCGCCTCTGGTCTATCAAAAGTCCTCATTGACAGCTCAATGTCTATGAATCGTACGTGCGTTTGCTCATCGCCAAAACTGCAAACTTTTTATTAAAGCAGTATTTTTCCAGTTTTTTTTCTGTCTGGGAGAAAAAAACGTCGCCCAAAAAGAAGATTCCTTACTGATTATTATTCATATTTATGTCGTCTGGCTACCCATTGTTTAAGTCACGCCACCTAGAGAAGTCTGTCAATCACAGTGTTCCACCTGATTGTAAGGTTTATTATGATTAAAACTGAACCTTGTAAAGCAGTAAAAAGATCTTTAGCGGTAAAGCAAAGTCTAACTTCAAAAGAGTTGCCGCCAAGACAACAAGCAAGTTTAGAATGTCCCCAACTGTTTGCACAGTTGTCCTACCGGATCGGCTGGGTAGCGCGTCTTATAACTAAACTTTTATGGCCCAGCAGTTTCTTTACTACGAGTACCTTCCATGATTCTATTTTTAGACTCTCATGGCTCACTTCTTTTAGCTCATCCTAGCTCATCCTAGTTTATTCTAGACCATCCTAGTTCATGCTAGTTCATCCTAGCTCATGCTAGTTCATCCTAACTCATGCTAGTTCATCCTAGCTCATTCTAGTTCATCCTAGTTCATTCTAGTTCATCCTAGTTCATCCTAGTTCATCCTAGCTCATGCTAGTTCATCCTAGCTCATGCTAGTTCATCCTAGCTCATTCTAGTTCATCCTGGTTCATTTTAGTTCATTATAGATCATCCTAGTTTATCCTAGCTCATCCTAGAATTCACACTAGTTCATTACTCCCAATTTATATGCCGGCCTGCACTTTTATCCTCAAATCCGTCGCAGCTGCCGCGGAATCGCACAGAGCAGACCGGAGATGCAGCACTCACTCAATTACCTGCTGGCAGACGGAAGTCAATATCTTAGTCGCAGTCCTCACACTTGCATCATATACGTGGATAATGGCCAGCTTTAGTTTTTAAGTCTGTAAGCCTAACTAACTGAGCACTGCCTTAATCCGCGAGTTGATATAAAATATTAACAGTAAGTTAGCACTTGCAGCATTGGCCTCCGTACATACGCATAGAATTGTGTGCCTAGGCATCAGATATATAGCTAAGTACTTGGCCCAGACTCCTGGATGGGGAGAGGGTGCCTGGACAGAGAGCCCCAGCTGCAGCTACAATGCTACGTCTGGCAGCGTAAAGGATTAGTCGGTTGTCAAGGCAACTTTTCTCGACTTTTTTCCTCTGCCTCTGGCCTCTCTTCTCTCTTTCTTCTCTCTGTCATCTCTCAATATGCAAGCCCAAAGCAGGTGAAGTTTGGTCAAGGTAGACGCTGCACTGCAGATCCCGGCCTCTCCTGCCCACCGCACTTCCGCTTTCACTTTCATTCATTCTTTTCAGTTCTTTGCTGAACCCTCCACTCACTTCCTTCTGAGCGGCAAAAGCATATGCTAGTTTGTGAGCTCAGGGAACGCAGGACTTAGCGAACTGGTAGATATTAACAAGATGTTTACACTATTCTCTTAATTTAAACACCGGATACGCAATCTACCAGTCCGTAGGTCTGTTCCAGGAGTCCCTGAATGGGTTCCACTCCATGGATAGCATAAGGGTGAAGATAAAGCTTGAGACCTCCGCCTTAGATGACTCACTGCCCAGTGCTTACCAATTTTTGAAACCTTACTATTTTAGTAAACTACTTACAATTTTCATGGAACAGTAGTGTCCATGAGTTTTTTTAACTCGATACGCACTTTGCCAGGTGACTAAAAGGTTAGACAGCCAATTTAGTGCCAACAGACGAAAAACCTCCATCTGTGCAATGTCCATCTAATTTTAAGTCAGTCCTTGTGCCTCCACTACTGCTCAAGAACCACCCTCATAGCATTGTCCAACGTCCTGCATTTGCCCATTCCCTTTTTCAACTGGGTAGCAACCATAATTGTTTAGCCTATTGAGACTCTGTCCACTCTCTCCTTTCCAGTTTCTGTTGCACTTTTCCCCGCTCAATCTGTCTTACCCTCCCCTCTTTTTCACTCTCCCAAGTTGGCCTGCAGCCGAACTTCTTGCTTGGGCACTAATTTTCCTCAGCGGGGGTTGGAGACTGGGAAGCAGATGATGCTTTGAGGGTCATTAGCGATGTGTGTAATAACCTTGCCCCAGGTGCGGGCCAAGCATACCCAGCTTTGCGTACCTTCTGGATGTTTCTTAGAATTCTGATGCACTCTTGCGCCAGCTTCAGCCGGCGAACCGTTCGATTAAAAAAACAAACTTATCCATCAAGTTTTGGTCTGAGACAGTGTTTAGATTGCCACCTGATTCGCTTCCCTAAGCCCTTCGCTAATGAGGAATTCGAGGATCTGCCTAGCAAGCCAAGGGGATATAAGACAGCCAGTCTGTCCCTATAGCCAGGTAAAAAAGGTTGTTTCATCCGTCCGTCCGCAACCAGAACGCTTCTGGTTGTTGCATCTGTCTGCAGTTTGTCTTTCATTCTGGGTAAGCTGTGGTACCCACATTCTGCATGGGTAAGCTGTGGTACCCACATTATGGGTAAGCTGTGGTACCCACATTCTGGGTAAGCTGTGGTACCCACATTCTGGGTAAGCTGTGGTACCCACATTCTGGGTAAGCTGTGGCACCCACATTCTGCATGGGTAAGCTGTGGTACCCACATTATGGGTAAGCTGTGGTACCCACATTCTGGGTAAGCTGTGGTACCCACATTCTGGGTAAGCTGTGGTACCCACATTCTGGGTAAGCTGTGGTACCCACATTCTGGGTAAGCTGTGGTACCCACATTCTGGGTAATCTGTGGTACCCACATTCTGCATGGGTAAGCTGTGGTACCCACATTCTGGGTAATCTGTGGTACCCACATTCTGCATGGGTAAGCTGTGGTACCCACATTCTGGGTAATCTGTGGTACCCACATTCTGGGTAATCTGTGGTATTCACATTCTGCATGGGTAAGCTGTGGTACCCACATTCTGGGTAAGCTGTGGTACCCACATTCTCGGTATGCTGTGGTATCCACATTCTGGGTAAGCTTTGGTATCCACATTCTGCATGGGTAAGCTGTGGCATCCACATTCTTGGTAAGCTGTGGTACCCACATTCTGCATGGGTAAGCTGTGGTATCCACATTCTGGGTAAGCTGTGGTATCCACATTCTGGGTAAGCTGTGGTACCCACATTCTCGGTAAGCTGTGGTATTCACATTCTCGGTAAGCTGTGGTACCCACATTCTGGGTAAGCTGTGGTGGTACCCACATCCTCGGTAAACTGTGGTACTCATTCTCAATTTTCAAATTATCAACAACGAAAAGGATTTTTTAACGTATCTGCATCACATAGAATACTCGTATCTTATAATTGTCTATAATAAGTAGTATTCATACTGATAACTAATCAGCCACCTTGATATTCCAACATTTTAAGCTGACGACACGACGTCCGTGGGCGGCTCCGCCTCTGAGAAGCAGCTGGAAAGTCCGGGTGGCCCGGCCGGCCCCATGCAGCAGCCGGACGGCACTCGGGAAGTTGATCCCAACTGTGAGCGGCTTTCAGTTGCTGGGTGGTTTTGCATTTGTCGTACTAGTACATGGTTTCAATATGCTTAGCATACACAGCTACCTGTACAAGCTGTTTAAATTAGAGCAGGATTTAGATAAATTACTGGTTTAAACAAACTACGAGTATTAATTGATTCAAACAAACTACAGATTAAAAAATCTATATCGATTTAAACAAATTAACAAATAATTGGTTTAAATGAACCATTGATTTAAGCAAACTATTGATTTAAACAAATTATTGATTCCGACAAATTTTTTATTTAAATAAAGTAACTTATACAAGTAATTTATACAAATTAATGATTTAAAATTAAAGAAACTACTTATTGAAAAGCTATCGATTTAAACCTACAAACAAATTAACAAATTTTTGTTTGAAATAAACTAATTATTTAAACAAACTAATGATTTCAACAAATTACTAATTGAAATAAACTAATAATTTAAACAAACTATTGATTTAAACAAATAATTAATTTCAAAAGCTATTAAATAAAATAAATTAATCATTTAAAAAGCTATTGCTTCGAACAAATGACTGATTCAAACAAACTACTGATTGAAAGAAACATTATTAGTATTTCCCCAGATCATTATTAATATTAAACGCTTGTACATAATATCATTAATAAAATATATGCTCTCGATTAAAATAAACAATTTGTTTAAACAAACTATCGGTAGTTAAATAACAGTACTAATTTTAAACAAAATTTAGACCTTGACCTAATTCTGATCCTAACCCTAACCTACTACTAGAATCATATTTTGCTGAGTTCAATCTCAACCGTTGAATTTTTTGCACCTATCTAAACTCATATTTCCTCTTGAATGGCTTCCCTTCTTGTTCTACCAAAAAGCAACACGATCAGGGGTCGGGGGAGGACAGCGCGAACACGGGAAGCTCGATCTCATTTCCTTAACAACAGCGAGAGAGGAAGAGACCAGAGCTAGGTGGGGTAAAAACGTTAACTACATAAAACTCCCTGTTACTCATTGAAGCTCCCAGCTAGAGCGTCACGCGAAGGAAGCCGCATCATTGCACAGAAATCCCCGCCCCGATTTCCGTCGCCCCAAACCGCCCTCCGTCCTTGTACGCGTCGGTGAGTTCGTAAATAATGGGCGCATTATGTTCCCCAGATTGAGGATTTATTGCCCTCAATTGGGGTAGGCGAAACGGCCAGATTATATTGCGATTCGCTTCTTCCGCCAATTTTCTCACTGATGAGGATCCTTCTGGGATCTCAGTCGACTGTGTTTCCCGTTTAACTACCATTCACTGACTGAGCAATGGGATGTCTCTATCTCTCTCTGGCGTCCCTGTTACTCCCTATCTGACCCCTGTGACTCCCTCTCTGACCCCCTGTGACTCCCTATCTGACCCCTGTGACTCCCTTTCTGACCCCCTGTGACTTCCTATCTGACCCCTGTGACTCCCTTTCTGACCCCTATGACTTCCTATCTGACCCCCTGTGACTCCCTCTCTGACCCCTGTGACTCCCTATCTAACCCCTTGTGACTCCCTTTCTGACCCCCTGTGACTCCCTCTCTGACCCCTGTGACTCCCTCTCTACCTTTCGCCTCTTTCAGTGCTGCAGTTCGCGCGGTCAGACTATGTGATCGGAATTCTGACTCTGCTCGCACTGTCACTGCTGATCAACATGGCCTTCTGCATTCGCTGCTTCCTGGCAAATTACTATGTTGGTGAGTGCGCGGGCTGAACTGCGCCTTGCTGCTGCACTGTGATTAAGAAATTTCATCAGAACATACCGGTTGTCAAAATGGAGCTTAACAACAAATTCCCGAGTTTACTATTCAAATTACAATAGCAATGTCAATATGCTGCGCAATTCCCGACTCTGTTCTTGAACTCCAATACCCCGTTACACCTGCTCCTAAATGTTGAAGGAAGCTTTTATGACGCCTCTTCATCAGACTAATAATAATAGTGCATTTATGACTATCCCCTAGACAAGCTCCAATCCTGTGTGTTGCGCATTCTCTAATCGATAAATAGCCTTTTATGGCACGACAAGAGAGACATAAGCGGCTCCGTAACTTGATTAGGTCTAGGCTGGGTCAAGCTTCATTCTTTCAATAAAGTTAGACTTTATACAGCCCAATCAAGTATGGAATAAAAATTTACAAGCCTAATACTAGCTAGCTAATTTTTTTGAGCTGCATAAAATAGTTGAGCGTGAGTTCGTTCTTCTCTACTAACAGTGATAGATAGTGATTTTAATACAGAAATTACTGTGTACGATGTTTAATTTCTATATTATTTTAGGAATTGAGCCCGAAAACGCGAGTTTCTTTGAAGTGACGGAGCCATAAAACGAATTCCAGCCAATGAGAGACCAGAAAAGGGACAGGAGTTTATGGAGTAGCGTAGAAGCCTCCAGCCAATGAGAGATCAGAAAAGGGACAGGAGTTTATAGAGTAGCGTAGAAGCCCCCCCAGCCAATGAGAGACCAGAAAAGGGACAGGAGTTTATGGAGTAGCGTAGAAGCCCCCCAGCCAATGAGAGATCAGAAAAGGGACAGGAGTTTATGGAGTAGCGTAGAAGCCCCCCAGCCAATGAGAGATCAGAAAAGGGGACAGGAGTTTCGGCGTGCGGTAGAAGCCCAGCCAATGAGATTTAGCAAACAGCTAAGTAGAAAGTAAGCTCAAAGATAGAAGTAGAAAGGATAGTATTCTGTTTTGGTGGCAGATGACACTTTACCCTCAGCTAATCAATATGATCTTCGACCCATCACAGCGATGCGGCGCCGAAAACGGGAGCCTCCCGGTTGCCTGGCGCAGTGCCTCTGCATCACAACCGTCCAGGTGGATGAGAAGGCGTCCTCGGGCCAGGACAATGACAATACGTACGAGGAGCTGCGCGCTCTGGGCCGGTCGGTCACGACAACAACGGGCGCTGGCAGCCTGATGACTCGGAGTGCTCAGCGGGCTTCTGTTGGCACGATGGAGAGCACGTATATGGAGCACGCCAGCTGCATTCCACGGTTAGTTGCTGGGATAAATTTAAGTTCCGCATAGTGTATAAACTTTAATTATGTTAGTTAGCATCGTAAATGGACTCTATTCACCCTTTCAGGTTAAGTTAGATCGCATCATCAATAGTTAAAATATTAAAAAATATGCATTCCAGCCATCCGAACCCAATCCGATAAGATCCCCACCCATCAGAATCCCCATTCCCCACCATCAGAATCCCCATTCCCCACCCATCAGAGTCCCCATTCCCCACCCATCAGAATCCCCATTCCCCATCAATCAGAATCCCCATTCTCCACCCATCAGAATCCCCATTCCCCACCCATCAGAATCCCCATTCCCCGCCCATCAGAATCCCCATTCCCCACCCATCAGAATCCCCATTCCCCGCCCATCAGAATCCCCATTCCCCGCCCATCAGAATCCCCATTCCCCACCCATCAGAATCCCCATTCCCCACCATCAGAATCTGTGAAAAGCTGGAATTACGCCAGAAAATCACCCAAACCTAGTCGGAAACATTACGCGTCAGCTACTAACAGTAGCGAGTCGCGAAATCACAGAATATTTTGCAACCTTCAGGCCCTCAATTCTCACTCACTGGACTCTCGCAGGTCGCGCACTCTGCCGCCGGTCAATAGCCAGCACTGCAGCCTCAGCTACCTTCAGGGCGTCTCAGACTCGATGTCGCGACTGCTGTACGACAGTGTCCCGCTGCAGGACTCGCGCCCAGCCTCTCGGCAGGGTTCGCTGCGTCACGCGGCCTCCGGCGGCGGATCTTCGCTTCGCCGATCTCAGCTGCTGGCGTCAGTTCCCTCCGTGCCTGAGGAGTCGGTGCCCTTCATGTCGGCGGCGGCAGCGGCGCCGGGTCGTCCAGCGATGTCGATGATGTCGGACGCTGATCAGGAAACCGAGGATGCCGAAGTGGATTCCGAAGCGGACGAGAGCCGGCTGGAGCTGAGCAGGCAGATGTTGCACCGGGCTGACACGCTGCTGCGAGAAGCGAACTCGCTGCTGAGAGAGACTACTCACCGGCCGCAGCAGCAGCAGCAGCAGCAATACGTCTCGTATCAGCAGATTCAACAGCAGAGGCAGATGCAACAACGTCAAGCACAACAACAGTATCTGCTTATGCAGCAGCAGCAGCAGTACCAGCAGCAGTACCAGCAGCAGCAACAGCAGCAACAGCACCAGCAGCAGTACCAGCAGCAGCAACAGCAGCAACAGCACCAGCAGCAGCACCAGCAACAGCACCAGCAGCAACAACACCAGCAGCAGCAGCAGCAGCACCAGCAGCACCAGCAGCAACAGCAGCAACCGAAAAAACTACTAGAGAATTCAGATCCCGAAGAGGATACAGTACAGGATGGTTTGAACAATCAGTCATCGCCAACCGATACCATTTCAGCTGTTGAAGATTCGTTGGCTAATGATCAGCAATGAGCCAGTTGCCTGGTACAATATTTATGACTATACATTGTATATGATCGATGCCACCAACGGTGACTTCTGGAATGTGGAGATGCCTACGTTTTCTCACAAATCTACAGTCTGAATGCTCCCTTAACTCACTCTGAATACCCCTTATCTCACTCTGAATACCTCTTATCTCACTCTGAATACCCCATTATCTCACTCTGAATATCCCTTATCTCACTCTGAATATCCCTTATCTCACTCTGAATATCCCTTATCTCACTCTGAATATCCCTTATCTCACTCTGAATACTCCCTTATCTCACTCTGAATACTCCCTTATCTCACTCTGAATACCCCTTATCTCACTCTGAATACTCCCTTATCTCACTCTGAATATCCCTTATCTCACTCTGAATATCCCTTATCTCACTCTGAATACTCCCTTATCTCACTCTGAATACCCCTTATCTCACTCTGAATACCCCTTATCTCACTCTGAATACTCCCTTATCTCACTCTGAATATCCCTTATCTCACTCTGAATATCCCTTATCTCACTCTGAATACCCCTTATCTCACTCTGAATACCCCTTATCTCACTCTGAATACCCCTTATCTCACTCTGAATACTCCCTTATCTCACTCTGAATACTCCCTTATCTCACTCTGAATACTCCCTTATCTCACTCTGAATACTCCCTTATCTCACTCTGAATACCCCTTATCTCACTCTGAATACCCCTTATCTCACTCTGAATACCCCTTATCTCACTCTGAATACCCCTTATCTCACTCTGAATACTCCCTTATCTCACTCTGAATACTCCCTTATCTCACTCTGAATACTCCCTTATCTCACTCTGAATACCCCTTATCTCACTCTGAATATCCCTTATCTCCCTCTGAATATCCCTTATCTCACTCTGAATACTCCCTTATCTCACTCTGAATACTCCCTTATCTCACTCTGAATACCCCTTATCTCACTCTGAATATCCCTTATCTCCCTCTGAATATCCCTTATCTCACTCTGAATACTCCCTTATCTCACTCTGAATATCCCTTATCTCCCTCTGAATATCCCTTATCTCACTCTGAATATCCCTTATCTCAAGCTTTAACTACTAGCTTGCGTTCATTACTTTAATCGTGACTTGTTGTGTCTTTACGAAGAATTAATTGATAAAGATTGACTAAAAGTACTCATTAGTAGCAATTCATTGCACTACAAGGATTTTCTAACGTATCTAATTAGTATCTGCTTGCTAGCAATTAGAATCACATTACCTCAGTAGAGAGTACACTAGTACTCTCCTGCTCACAATGCAATCCTATGATTGACATTCAGTTAGTTCGAACACCTCAGCTTTTACACTAAATTTAATTAATTTAATGCTTAGTACAGTAATTCTGTCCCCCAATGCTTTTATAACCTTTCTTGGACACTTTGTTTTTAAAAAATACCTTTGAAATGGAGGATCAAATGCTCTGAAAGTACAAGTAGTGCATTAAATAGGCAGCTTGTAAAAGTAGTACATAGTGCAAATATATATTGTTTTCCCATCTTGGTCAATTACTAATTTGACGATATGTTTCGAAGAAAAACTTTGTAAGGCATCAATTCACCCTACGGTAAGTACTTTTAAGACAATGAGTCTTAAATGGTCTGGCTGTGACCACAGATACGGGAATAACCTCGTACTTGGCAAAACAGCCTTCTACTTTCAGTTCAGTAGCAAAGAAGAATACATAAGCTATTTTTTTAAATAAAGGCAGCTTGAAATGACTTTGGCAAGTTTAGAAGCCCCAAGCTTGCAGAGGTAAACAGTTTGCTAATTGGTTTAGCCATAATGTACATTAGCCACTAAATGTACAAGGAAGATTCAAGTTTGAACAACCGGGCAAGTAAATAAAAGTTGGGTGGTGGGCAGGGGTAGAGGTTTTGTGTGGAGTTTGAGCGTTTAAGCTTCGGGGGTAGGTAGGGTAAGAGCCAATAAATAAGCTTTGGCTTTAAAAATACACTAAAATGCTTCTGTTTAACTTACTACTGAACTAAAAGTAGCTTACACGCAAATGTGCTGAGTGGGCCATCTAGTTATTCTAGTATCTGTGGCTGTGACCAGCGCTGCAAGCTTAGCTAGAGATTAGGCCGCTGGAGTCACCCCTCCAGACTTGGCCATAGCCCATAGACTATCGCCCAGGGACTTGAAGCCCTGTACCAGCTGTACACAGCGCCCTTGGATGCGCTGTACAATTACAGCAGCGGCTGTGCTGTTATGCTGTCACACCTGACCAACCTTGCAGAGGGGGTTAAGAAGGCGTATTTTCATATATTATCCATTCGGCAGGCAGACAGATTCGCATGATTAGACAGGGGTGTGACGCAAGCCCAATTAAACCGCGAACCGACTCGATCTGGACCTGTAAGTTTAGACAACAGAAAACACACACACGCGGTAGCTCTGGTAGGATAGAGGTAGGCAAAGATGAAGCATCTATGTTTAGGACATGGCCAGCCGCTGAAGGGCGGGGTGTGTTTGCCATTTTGACGCCAAGGAGTTGAAAGAAGACAGAAGGGGTCAGGCCTCAGAATCAACCCGGCTAGGGAGGTCGCTTTGCAAACTTGGAAATCTTGCGGTGCAGAAGCACGAGAGTTTTACATAACTACATGTAGACAGCTGAAGTAGAAGGATGCCGTAGGAACCTGTTAGAAAAGAGGCCGCACCAAATGAACTTCTATGTGATAAACTATGTAATTATTTGTTTTAATGCCACTCCCTCCAAAAAAGACACTGGGGCCCGCAAAAGAGATTGGGACCGACTGACGATCGATGACAGATCTCTAAGGTGTTCACGCACTTCTACAGGTCAGGCCGTACTTTTGCTGTGCATGCGTCTCTGTGCAGTACAAGCTACCACCCGAGTCCCCCGAGTGCTAAATACGTTTCTACAATAGGAGTCAGGATCCAGCTATTTACAATTCTAGTTAAGCTTTAGCGCTGTTTCCCGGAAATATATCGCTCAATTTAGTAAAGAAATTCCTGCCTTCTCTCATTCCTAAGCCCAGCGCAACTCTCACTGCTCTCCCTGCTTAAGCCGTATTTACAGCTTTATAGATCTATGAATAATCCATTGATTTCTGCTGCCCCAGGAGCTGCAAGGCGGCAACGAGCTGCTAGCGAGCTGTAAAACTGAGCACAGACCTGAGAGAGACGGGCTGTGCTGGTCGGCTTTTTATGAGCGCTGCTTCTTGGCTTTTCGATTCTGTTTGACGGCTTCGCACTTGCTTGAGGGGCGGCTCTGGCTGCCCGTGAATTGGCGCCACGATCTCGATTGATTGAGCTGCCTGTCCGTCTGAGTGCCTGCCTGTCCGTCTGAGTGCCTGACTTTGTCTTAATGTCTTAGCGTGTGTCTTAGTGTCTGTTTTGGTCTGCCTTTGTGTCTGTCGATCTGTCTGTTTGTCTGTCTGTCTGTCTGTCTGTCTGTCTGTCTGTCTGTCTGTCTGTCTGTCTGTCTGTCTGTCTGTCTGTCTGTCTGTCTGTCTGTCTGTCTGTCTGTCTGTCTGTCTGTCTGTCTGTCTGTCTGTCTTAGCGTCTGTCTGTCTGTCTGTCTGTCTGTCTGTCTGTCTGTCTGTCTGTCTGTCTGTCTGTCTGTCTGTCTGTCTGTCTGTCTGTCTGTCTGTCTGTCTGTCTGTCTGTCTGTCTGTCTGTCTGTCTGTCTGTCTGTCTGTCTGTCTGTCTGTCTGTCTGTCTGTCTGTCTGTCTGTCTGTCTGTCTGTCCGTCTGCCTGCCTGCCTGTCTGTCTGTCTGTCCGTCTATATATGTGTGTGTTATTGTGCGTGTCCGTCCGTCAGTGCACACCGCAGCCATTCCAATTCGCAATCAGACTCTGTGCCAACATCTCCCCTCTCCCATTACCAGCGGTGAGCCGCCGGCCTCAGAGCGGAGAAGCCGAGGTCAGGCAGGGTTGTGCTTGGCTGGCAGCAAAGGCAGCAGCTGGGCCCCCGGTCCTTTCAGCCCCAGCCTTAAATCATGGCGCTCCACGCCGATCGCCCATTGGCCGGAGTCCAGGGCAGCTCCATAATAAAACTGGAGCCAAAGTTTTAACAGTCTGGCCAGCCGCTCAGCCCAGATGATCCAAGCGACTGGGGCAGCCTGCGCCATGCCAGCCAAGCATCTGCCGCTGCTGCTGCTGCTGCTGCTGGCACCTGCGGCCTCGATCAGCATCCAGACAGGACAGACTCATTCATCTAACACCAGTCTCAGCAGCAGACTATCAACTGCTCAGTCTAGGGAGAAGACTCTAATCCAGAGACTAGTGTCCAGGTACAAGGACGTCGGATTGCTTGGCAGGCCGGTGATGAACAGCAGCGACCTGATCACCATCGAGTTCGGCCTGGCGATCATCCAGATTCTCGATCTGGATGAGAATCGTCAACTGTTGAGGACCAATTGCTGGCTGAGGTACACCTGGAGAGATCCACTGCTGAGCTGGGACAGCTGGGCTGGCAGTCAGTTCGAGAACATCACGCAGGTGCGCCTGTTCCCTTACGACGTGTGGACCCCGGACATCCGCCTGCACAACTTCGCTGACGAGAGGCTGCTGGAGAAGCGAATGGCTCGGGTGGTGGTGTACTCCGACGGCACCGTGTTGTGGATCCCACAAGCGCTGTTCAAGAGCACCTGCCCCGTGGAGATCGAGTTCTTCCCCTTCGACACCCAGGTGTGCTTTCTGGAGTTCGGGTCCTGGACCTACGACGTGACTCAGCTTAACCTGACCTGGTTCGGATTCGAGGTACTGTCTATCTATCTATCTATCTATCTATCTATCTATCTATCTATCTATCTATCTATCTATCTATCTATCTATCTATCTATCTATCTATCTATCTATCTATCTATCTATCTATCTATCTATCTATCTATCTATCTATCTATCTATCTATCTATCTATCTATCTATCTATCTATCTATCTATCTATTTATCTATCTATCTATCTATCTATCTATCTATCTATCTATCTATCTATCTATCTAGTATCTCCAGTCCCCATCCCAGGCACGCACTGAAAGCTGTCTCTCTCCCAACCAGCTAGGTATTCCTGGGTCAACATTTGCCCCGCTGAGAGCCCACTGGCAGCTGCCAGCACTTAGCAACAATTTCCTGCTGCAAGAAGGTTGTGGGGCATTTTTTCCTGATTTTTTGGACGGGGGAGCAGAAATCTGGGCAAGGTGTGCGGCTGGCTTTCAATCTCAGTGATGTTTGTCAGACTCTTTAGCTGCATCACTGCCTTCTCCCTCCTCCTCTTCCAGTCTGCTGTTGCACTGAAAGGCAGCGATTCCGGACACACGCAGGTTAACACAGGAATAAATAGCTAGTGTAAGAGACCTGAGCACACAGTATGGTGAATAACGCGAGTATAGCAATAAGGGATTTCAGTCGCTTCAAAAAAGCGTTATTCATTTTCCGTCTCCAGGAAAAGTCTACTCAAACTAGATAATGCTCCAAGTTCAATAGGGGCCCATTGTCTGTCAAGTTGATTGCAATAATGGCATGCCCGGAGCTGCAGTGTGCCCCTGTCTCGGCGGCGGCTTCAGTCGGTGAGGGGTCCTATCACAGGAGCCGCGCGGCGGAAGCCGCCCTGACAAAAAATATCGCCTCCCAGCATCGGAGATTTTGAAAACTGCTCATATTCAATAAGGGCTGCTCATCGGGTTTTTTAAGTTCACTTTTTGGATCTCCTTCCGCCTCAAGTGGTTCGGGTTGGCGGCGGTCTGGGGGATCTGAAGAGTGACTGGGGATAAAAGGCGAATACTGAAAGACTGATGGGGCTGAGAGGACGGACTGGGGTGGGGTTGGTCGGTCTCTCAGATGAATTAATCTAGAAAAAAGCCGCACAAAGTCTTAATTCTTTAATTCCCGGTCGGCTTATCTGTCTGTGCGGAGGCAATGCACTCCCAGACAGTCAATCGCTTGATGGCCGGCTGGGGGGCAAAATGAGCAGGGGGTGCAGAGCAAATAATGACTTGATTAATTGCCAGTCCAAGGTTAACCGTTCTAGGCAGATTGAAACTAATTAATTTTATGCTGATTACACAGGCAAACAGTTAACTAATTGAAGGGATTCAGTATCGCTGCTCACATATGCATGTTAATCTCATGCACTATTATCGTCTGGCTACAATCTTTTTGCTAGCAAAGGAATCGGCTCTATTTATACCCCTTCTGTTTTTCCCGTGTTGTTCTCAGCTCGAGCTCGAGAAAGTGCAATCCGTGAGAGGCCGGTCTGAGAGGAGAAAAGTTATATTGAGGAATGGGAAGCTGGGGGCTCCGGTCTCTCTCTCTCTCTCTCTCTCTCTCATCTGGAGCAGTCAGCAGTGAATAAGAAGGCAAACTGATGGAAATGCTCCAGGCGACTCACAGCGGGGGGCGAAAAGCGCTGGGGTTGGGGTTGGGGGTGGGTGGTAAGTGATGAGCTATACCCGGAGTCCTACTTAGCCCTCCTGAGTCCTGGAACAAGCAGCTGGTTGAGGTTCTTGCAACCCTCAGCTAAACTAGGGCTGCCCCGGGGGGGGGGGGGCACGGGCCCAGATGAAGGAAAGAGCCGACAGCTTACCCCAACCGAAGGAATTACTCGGCTGGAAGTTTCGCCCAGAAATACGGATGAATTCAATTTTCTTAGCTGTAGGAATTTCATCAGGCTGGTCATCAGGAGATGTAGATTTATCCTGTCTCAGCGAAGGCCATTAGTTGTCAGACTTCCTGCTCCCCGAGTGAACTTCCATTTAGCTGGAAGGAATTGTCAACTCCAGCTCCGAATGACTGACACCTCCGGAACCCGACTCCGAATGACTGACACCTCCGGAACCCCAACTTCGAATGACTGACACTTTCAGAACCCCAACTCCGAATGACTGACACTTTCAGAACCCCAACTCCGAATGACTGACACCTTCAGAACCCCAACAATGAATGACTGACACCTTCAGAACCCCAACTCCGAATGATTGACACCTTCAGAACCCCAACTCCGAATGACTGACACCTTCAGAACCCCAACTCCGAATGACTGACACCTTCAGAACCCCAACTCCGAATGACTGACACCTTCAGAACCCCAACTCCGAATGACTGACACCTTCAGAACCCCAACTCCGAATGACTGACACCTTCAGAACCCCAACTCCGAATGACTGACACCTTCAGAACCCCAACTCCGAATGACTGACACCTTCAGAACCCCAACTCCGAATGACTGACACCTTCAGAACCCCAACTCCGAATGACTGACACTTTCAGAACCCCAACTCCGAATGACTGACACTTTCAGAACCCCAACTCCGAATGACTGACACCTTCAGAACCCCAACTCTGAATGACTGACACCTTCAAAACCCCAACTCCGAATGACTGACACCCCGGAACCCCAACTCCGAATGACTGACACCTTCAGAACCCCAACTCCGAATGACTGACACCTTCAGAACCCCAACTCCGAATGACTGACACCTTCAGAACCCCAACTCCGAATGATTGACACCTTCAGAACCCCAACTCCGAATGACTGACACCTTCAGAACCCCAAATCCGAATGACTGACACCTTCAGAACCCCAACTTCGAATGACTGACACCTCCGGAACCCCAACTCCGAATGACTGACACCTTCAGAACCCCAACTCCGAATGACTGACACCTTCAGAACCCCAAATCCGAATGACTGACACCTTCAGAACCCCAACTCCGAATGACTGACACCTTCAGAACCCCAACTCCGAATGACTGACACCTCCGGAACCCCAACTCCGAATGACTGACACCTTCAGAACCCCAACTCCGAATGACTGACACCTCCGGAACCCCAACTCCGAATGACTGACACCTCCGGAACCCCAACTTCGAATGACTGACACCCCGGAAACCCAGCATAGAAGTGCAAAACAGTGGCCACTATGCGTTAGGATTTGGCGCGATACAGAAATGGACCGCGAGCTGACGTGACTGACAGGAGTTCAGAACGAGACCCATGGGAGAATGAAAGCTCATTGCAATTCGGTGTAAAACATACCCTTTGGATTACTAAAAAACATTTCCAACTCCACAAGCACTAACATCTACAGTATTAAACTATTTCCTGCATTTTAAAAGCGACTCCCAACGGAGAACTTGACAGTCTTAAGTGCAGAAAGATTGGGGCATTGTGTAGACCAACTGAGAGGCCTAATCGCGGGGAATCCCCAGACAGACAGAAAACTGTTAAAGTGAAAAGTTCAACCGGTTGGGTAATAAAAACAAAGCTGTAATTGGCGTTGAAATATGGCGACACCGGAATTCACTTACGGTATTGTCTGACATGCAGTTGGAGCTTTCTGAAGGACTGTTTACTTTGTCTCCTGGCTTAGCTGGAATTGCTGCTGCAACTGAGCTTCGCACCGCCGCGTCTCCCGAGAACGATCACTATCAGAGGATGATGTCAAACTTAGTCATTTCCAGAGGGTGTCAGACAGTAATAAGTTCCCTAGTAAGAGGGTTGTAGCCTAGTGGTTAGAGCGTCGAACTCACGACTTGAAGGTCGGGGGTTCGATTCCCGATTCCACTGGAAAAATTTGTGTCCTTGAGCAAGACACTTAATTCTGCATTGCTTCAGCTCACCCAGCTGTAAAATGGGTGCCAGCATTAGCTGGATTAATTGAGGATGTGTGTGGCGACCCCCCATGTCCTTGGACTGAACAGCCGTACGCAGCCTTCAGATGCGCCGCGCAATAGCTGCGGCTGAGCTGTCGGTTGCATATCTGGCCCAATTGAGGCAGGTGTAATCAATTATTATTACTATTAAGTTCCAGAGGGTGTCAGACACAGTAATAAGTTTCAGTGGGTGTCAGACACAGTATAAAGTTCCAGAGGGTGTCAGACACAGTATAAGGTTCCAGAGGGTGTCAGACACAGTATAAAGTTCCAGAGGGTGTCAGGCGCAGGACAAAGTTCCAGAGGGTGTCAGACACAGTATAAAGTTCCAGAGGGTGTCAGGCACAGTACAAAGTTCCAGAGGGTGTCAGACACAGTATAAAGTTCCAGAGGGTGTCAGACACAGTATAAAGTTCCAGAGGGTGTCAGACACAGTATAAAGTTCCAGAGGGTGTCAGACACAGTATAAAGTTCCAGAGGGTGTCAGACACAGTATAAAGTTCCAGAGGGTGTCAGACACAGTATAAAGTTCCAGAGGGTGTCAGGCGCAGGACAAAGTTCCAGAGGGTGTCAGGCGCAGGACAAAGTTTCAGAGGGTGTCAGGCGCAGGACAAAGTTTCAGAGGGTGTCAGGCGCAGGACAAAGTTTCAGAGGGTGTCAGGCGCAGGACAAAGTTCCAGAGGGTGTCAGACACAGTACAAAGTTCCAGAGGGTGTCAGACACAGGACAAAGTTCCAGAGGGTGTCAGGCGCAGGACAAAGTTCCAGAGGGTGTCAGGCGCAGGACAAAGTTCCAGAGGGTGTCAGGCGCAGGACAAAGTTCCAGAGGGTGTCAGGCACAGTACAAAGTTCCAGAGGGTGTCAGGCCAGTACAAAGTTCCAGAGGGTGTCAGACACAGTATAAAGTTCCAGAGGGTGTCAGACACAGTATAAAGTTCCAGAGGGTGTCAGGCGCAGGACAAAGTTCCAGAGGGTGTCAGGCACAGTACAAAGTTCCAGAGGGTGTCAGACACAGTATAAAGTTCCAGAGGGTGTCAGACACAGGACAAAGTTCCAGAGGGTGTCAGGCGCAGGACAAAGTTCCAGAGGGTGTCAGACACAGTATAAAGTTCCAGAGGGTGTCAGACACAGTATAAAGTTCCAGAGGGTGTCAGACACAGTACAAAGTTCCAGAGGGTGTCAGACACAGGACAAAGTTCCAGAGGGTGTCAGGCGCAGGACAAAGTTCCAGAGGGTGTCAGGCGCAGGACAAAGTTCCAGAGGGTGTCAGGCGCAGGACAAAGTTCCAGAGGGTGTCAGGCACAGTACAAAGTTCCAGAGGGTGTCAGGCCAGTACAAAGTTCCAGAGGGTGTCAGACACAGTATAAAGTTCCAGAGGGTGTCAGACACAGTATAAAGTTCCAGAGGGTGTCAGGCGCAGGACAAAGTTCCAGAGGGTGTCAGGCGCAGGACAAAGTTCCAGAGGGTGTCAGACACAGTATAAAGTTCCAGAGGGTGTCAGACACAGTATAAAGTTCCAGAGGGTGTCAGGCGCAGGACAAAGTTCCAGAGGGTGTCAGACACAGTATAAAGTTCCAGAGGGTGTCAGACACAGTATAAAGTTCCAGAGGGTGTCAGGCGCAGGACAAAGTTCCAGAGGGTGTCAGGCACAGTACAAAGTTCCAGAGGGTGTCAGACACAGTATAAAGTTCCAGAGGGTGTCAGACACAGTATAAAGTTCCAGAGGGTGTCAGACACAGTATAAAGTTCCAGAGGGTGTCAGACACAGTATAAAGTTCCAGAGGGTGTCAGACACAGTATAAAGTTCCAGAGGGTGTCAGACACAGTATAAAGTTCCAGAGGGTGTCAGGCGCAGGACAAAGTTCCAGAGGGTGTCAGGCGCAGGACAAAGTTTCAGAGGGTGTCAGGCGCAGGACAAAGTTTCAGAGGGTGTCAGGCGCAGGACAAAGTTTCAGAGGGTGTCAGGCGCAGGACAAAGTTCCAGAGGGTGTCAGGCGCAGGACCCACCCAACCACCAACCGCCCGCATCTGCAGTACGAGCAGTTCAAATACGAGCCCAACCCGTACGTGGACTTCACCAACTACATCAAGAGCAATGAGTGGTACTCGGACGGCCAGGACGAGTTTCGCACCCGGCCCTCCATGCGCAGTCGGCAGATTCGCTCGCGGATTCGCTGCACCAATCGAACCTACCAGGCCGCCAATGGCCAGCTCTATAATCGAACTTACAAACGGTTGGAGTACAAAATTCGAATGCACCGTAATCCACATTTCTACCTGTCCATCTTGGTGCTGCCATGCATCCTGCTCTCCTGTCTCACCTGGGTGATCTTCTGGCTGCCGCCGGAGTCGCCGGCCAAGACGCAGCTCGGCATGAACATCTTCGTGGCCTTCTTTATCCTGCTGCTGCTCCTAGCCGAGACAACGCCAAGTTCGGTGCGCACTTTCCCGCTGATTGGATACTTCTATTGCCTCAACATGGTGACCATCACTCTGAGCACATTCCTAGCAACTCTGGTTATTAACCTGTACATTCGAGCCGAGAAACAGGGTCGCTTGCATCCGTTGCTGAGGCGAGCTCTGCTTGAAGGCCTGGGAAGAATGTTCTTGATCAGGCAGGCCTACCCACTTGCTGATAAGCAGCAGCAGCAGCAGCAGCAGCAGCAGCAGGAACAACAACAGTCTCCAACAAGGTAGGAAGATGCTTGACGTATTGGACATATTGATTGTGCAGGAAAAGTTTCGGTTTGGGTCTCACAACCATAGCACTCAGCCAACTAGCAGCCCCCCTCAGCCGCATGAATTCAAATCCGGTCCCGAACCCCACAGCCCAGCAGCAGCAGCTCAGTCCTCCCCAGACCGTCATCAGCCGCAGCCGCAGCTGCACCGTCGATTGCCTCGAATGCGGTTCAACAAATTCGAGGACTACGCCGAGCCTCCGGCCTCATCGGTGCTTTCCTCCGCGAACGTGGCGGCATCGGTGGCGGCGGCGACGGCGGCGCCTCAGGACCCCGTCTCCTCAGATGTTCCCGACGTTGAATCAGCAGCGTCTCCGTTGAACCAACAACAGCAACAACAACAGCAGCAGTTGCAGCTCCAGCAGAGACGTCACGCAGGTCTCGAGCGCGACGTTCGCGAGGTCAAGCGCTACCTGAGCATGTACACCGGCCGCCTGAAGGAGAAGGAGCGCCGGAATCTGGCAGCGATGGAGTGGCGAGCTCTGGCTCTGGTGCTCGACCGGCTATTCTTTGCGCTGTACATGCTGGCGATCGTTGCCGCGGTGATCATGCTCATACCGAGGTCGCATCCGCACTCCATGGATCACGAGGATGCGGCCGAGACTGCGACCGACTGCGTCTCTAGGCGATGGTGACTCGGATTTGGAATTCATCATCTTGCGTGACTCATCCCGCTTTGGCATATTGCACACTATGAATGAGTCCTACTTACCTTTTATGATCGTATTTTTGTCGAGGAAAAGTTCGAAAAGTATTACTGGAGAGTGGCAAGGCTTCTAATACAGTAGCAAAGATTCAGAACCCGGATACGTTCTAAAACTAAAAAAGTAGAAGAAAAGTCCTTCTGCTTGAGCGGTCCATGTAACTTTCTCTTATTAATTGCAATGAAAAACTGGCAAATTGATCATATTTTGCTATTCATAACGAACTGAATTCCGTGCCTACATTGATATTATTGTCGCTAACAAACTGCTTGTCGCTTATTGAAATTGCCGAAACTTGATAAACTTCCGCATCGGTTTGAACTGACAGCTTATGGCTTATTTGTACTGCGTTGTCAGGCGCATGGAAGCTTTGAAGATATGAACCTTATAAATTTAAACTCTTTTATTTCTGTCTTACATTTTTGGGGGGAGAGAAGAAATCAGGAAGGATTCTACGGGTGCTTGAGGGTTTCCATGGGTGCTTGAAGGTTTCCATGGGTGCTTGAAGGTTTCCACGGGAGTCGAAAGGTTTCCACGGGTGCTGGAAGGTTTCCACGAGTGCTTAAAGGTTTCCATGGATGCTTGAAGGTTTCCATGGGTACTTGAAGGTTTCCAAAGGGTCCTTGGCGGTTTCCGCGGGTGTTTTAAGGGTGTACTGTATAAGTTTATGGAGATGTATTGGTGATAGATTGCTTAAGTTTTGGTAAAGTAAAACAACGCAGTCGGCAGACATGAAGGACGGATGGCAGAGCAGTTAATTTCAGAATTCTCACTGTTCTCAATTCCAACCGTTGGAATCGATAATACTACTCCACTGCGGCTATCCCAGTCTCCTTCATCTCCTCTTCCTGCCAGGCCTCACAGCATCCCCACAGCCCCGCGCATGTCAATTCTGCTCAATTGAGAACCTGCCAATTAAGTCTGACAGCTAGGACCACCTCTAACTCACCCTCATTCCATTCTGTCTCTGGGTCTATTTTTCTATCTGGCACACCGCTCGGTCCCTCTAATAGGTTGGCAGTAATTGCCCATGAAACTGGGCGAATCTTTTAGCGATAAACAGAGCTGATAGGGAAAAATGGCGCACTAGCTCTGCATGTACTTTTTAGGGCTGGTTAGGGCAAAAATTGCAATAGTTTCTTTGATGGGATGAGATGTGACATATGGGATGGGACATGGGATATGGGATGGGATATAAATGGGATGGGATATATGAGATGGGATATATGGGATAAGATATATGGGATGAGATATGGGATATGGAATGAGATATGGGATATGGGATGTGATATGGGATGGGATATAGGATGGGATATGGGATGGTATATGGGATGGTATATGGGATGAGATATGGGATATGGGATGGGATGGGATATATGGGATAAGATATATGGGATGAGATATGGGATATGGGATGAGATATGGGATGGGATATAGGATGGGATATGGGATGGTATATGGGATGGTATATGGGATGGGATATTGGATATGGGATGAGATATGTGATATGGGATGGGATATAGAATTCTTAGTTAGAACAGATCCAGTTACATGTAAGCTGGTTGTCGGTGCCAATTCGGGAGCTCAAGCCGCATGTATTTGCCATTGGGTCAGAGACTTCCCCTTGCAGTTAATTATTATTATTTCAGAATCAAAGTTCAGCAGCTGTCGCACCTAAGTCCCTCGAGACTAATTCTAGGACTATTGTAACAAGTTAATGGACAAGCTGATCAGAGTCAAAGTAAAAACGACGTCCTCAATGGCTGACAACTGACTTACTTCACCTCACGGCAGGATTTTATGACTTTAAGATCGCACTGGGAGGTGGCCATTGTGTTGTGATCCGAAATTGACTCCCAGTAAGCACCCAAGTTGCAGGGTTTATAGAAACACTGGGTAGCCACTGCATTTGCAGACTATTTTTAAACCAAACGAGAGAGAGAGGTAGAGAGAGAGAGAGAGAGAGAGAGAGGCTAAACGCTCAAGTTATGATTTATGAGTCTGTCTCCAGACACCATTAATATCAGTGATTTGCACCAGTGCTATTCTATTTTATATAGTGCAGTAATCCAGCACTAAGCACAATAAAAATCCTTAGTTTTACTGCTCATCCCAACTTTGCATCAGCGATGCTTTTATTGTTTATAGTTTGGATACCGGCTGGCCGGGTTATACAAGAACTGTGGCCATTGGGCTGGCGATATCAGGAATCAGTGGCGCAATGTTGACACTGCAATCTGGGCAGCAGATAGCAGTACCAAAATCTCGTATGTGGCCTGTTTAAGCTTAGCCTGATAGTCCTTATCAGAGTCTGCTTTTACAACCCGCCCCGAGCTTTGCATTGAATGACATTTTTAAACATTTCCAGCTGCTTTGTGTAGAAGCGAGTTTCTGGATTCGATAACAGAACACAAGCCCATCTGGTCTCCATGATGATGCCAGCTAGAAGACACAAGCCCAATCTGGTCTCCATGATGATGCCAGCTAGAAGACACAAGCCCCATCTGGTCTCCATGATGATGCCAACTAGAAGACACAAGCCCAATCTGGTCTCCATGATGATGCCAACTAGAAGACACAAGCCCAATCTGGTCTCCATGATGATGCCAGCTAGAAGACACAAGTCCCATCTAGTTTGCATGATGATGCCAACTAGAAGACACAAGCCCCATCTGGTTTGCATGATGATGCCAGCCAGAAGACACAAGCCCCATCTGGTCTCCATGATGATGCCAACTAGAAGACACAAGCCCAATCTGGTCTCCATGATGATGCCAGCTAGAAGACACAAGTCCCATCTAGTTTGCATGATGATGCCAGCTAGAAGACACAAGTCCCATCTAGTTTCCATGATGATGCCAGCTAGAAGACACAAGTCCCATCTGGTCTCCATGATGATGCCAACTAGAAGACACAAGCCCAATCTGGTCTCCATGATGATGCCAACTAGAAGACACAAGCCCAATCTGGTCTCCATGATGATGCCAGCTAGAAGACACAAGTCCCATCTAGTTTGCATGATGATGCCAACTAGAAGACACAAGCCCCATCTGTTTTGCATGATGATGCCAGCCAGAAGACACAAGGCTACTCTGTTCAGAATAAGTAAACAAATCAATCAAAAGTATTTCAGAGTGAAAGAGATTGCATGTATAGAGAAATGTCCAAGCGGCATCAAATAAAAACTCAAGCAGATAGCGAACTGGCTGAAAAACTCGTAAAAAAACAATGCACCGGCGTGTTCGCAAGACGAGTTGCCAAGCCAGTCAGGTGTCAATGTTCACCGTTGGCAGGCTGATCTCTGCATCGTTCGGATCGGCAGCCTTTGACGCCGCCAGAATCCGACGAGATTCGGCCTGCAGTTCGGCGATGATTTGAAGTCGCTTTGGCAGCAGCCGCGGCTCTGCAGACGCCTGCGGCGACTTGGTCGCGAGATCGTCGTCTCGGTGCATCGGAGCGTCGTCCGGATGGGCGTGAGGCCACGGCATTCGCATGGTGTGCAGCACGGACAGCAGCTCGGGATCCCGGATCAGATCCGACTGGGCGTACAGCGGCGTCGGACTGACCCGACTCAGCCTGCTGAGGGACTCCGGCGGCACGGTTGACTCCACGAGCGTCACTTCGTCCTGGTCCTCGTCCGAGCCGCTGTCCGAGCCAACGATTGTTGGCGGAGTTGCCCAGGCGTTGTCCGACCTCGGCGAGGTGGAACACACATCAGCGCTAACGACAACGGCAGTTGTTGACAGAGTGGACTCGCTGTGCGGCTCCTGGCGCTTTTGAAGCTCCTGATGAGCAGCAGGAGGCGGCGACTGGGAATCTTGTGGGAACAGGCGAGGTCGCAGACGAGTTGGTGGATGGCGACCAACTGGCAGAATGCTGCAGTCTGGCTGCCGCTGCCGCACAGACGCCGGCCGTTTGCCAGCAACGGCGGTGCTCGCTACAGGCCGAGGTGGAGCTCGATTGGTTCTCGTCTTAGGAGACTCGGGAGGCGATATGGAGTCTTCCGGACAGGAGGTGGCCGCGCTGACGGCATCAATTTCGGTGGAGTCTGGAGAGCGTTTCGCTGGAGGATTGCACTCGGACGATAGGAAGGTGTCCTCCGGAGCTGGCAGCAGGGACAGCACGGCGAACACGGGGTCGAGGCTTTCGCAGCCGATGGCTGTCAAGTCCACCTTCGGGCGCTCTGCCGTGGCCTCGGCCGATCGAGGTTGAGTCAGACTGCTCTTCGGCACTTTGCCGTCTTTTGGTGTCGCATTTCTTGCGGCTTCGACATCTTGGCCAGCTGCCTTATTTTGAATGCTTGCACCCTGATTTTCTGACTGGCTCCCCTTGCTCAGCGCTGTCTGCTGCTTCTCTGGCTTGCTTTCGAAGTTCCACAGAGTGTCTGACTCTGACGGGCCGCCACGAGGAGGCCGCTGCTGCTTGGCGTTGATCGGACAGATAACCGGAAGTGACGACGATATCGACGGAGATGGTCTCGGATACAGCAGTAGCATCGAGCTGTCATCGTCTGAAGCGGCTGGCCGCGGACACGCCTGACCCGTCAAGCAGCTGTCACCATGCACCGCAGCCGCTGCCGCCGCCACCGCCGCCGCCTCAGTCGCCAGCTTGCATTCAGAAGGTCGCTGCTGCTGCTGCTGCTGCTGCTGCTGCTGCTTCTGTTGAGGCAGCGAGCCGCTGAAACTGGACGAAATGAAGTCAGAGTCGGTCTCAGCCGAGGTGCGGCGGCGTCGAGCGCCATCTTCAGTGAGACTCGACACGTTGGCCGTCCGCAGTGACGAGTCCGTCACCGTAGCTGCCTGGGCCGCTGGCTTCATTGCTCACCATCTGCCCAACGTGCGGTTGTTTTGATCATTCCATGCGCAGGGGCTTCAGTAGATGGATGCAAATTCAATGTGTCCACGAGATGCATCTGTCTGAGCTCGACTCAAGTTTACCATAGACTTAAAGATTTCAGAAAACCTTAGATTAGCTCTCGTTGGCACTAACATAGCGAGCAGAGCAATCCAGGGTAAAAGAGCATGCTTTTTTCAGATTGCACTTTAAAAGGCAGACAGCAGACTACTAAAATGATAATTCAAAGGCAAACACCGTCAAAGAAAATTTCGACACAAAAAATAGCAAAAACCAAGAGTCCCCAGCCACTTTATTGAACAGAAAGCAGCATTCGCGAATGCGCTCGCATTTTTGGTCTATTGATTGAACTTAATTTCAGATTCACTGTCAACTCGAAACAAATTCTGCTTCTTAGCAACTGAACAGAAAAAGGAAAAGCAGCCGGGATCGTTTTCAGGCGGCTTCCTGCGCTGTTTCCGCTGCATCATCCTCTTCTTCTTCTTCTTCTTCCGTTGCTTCTTCAAACTCGACCTCCTGGATGACGGCCTCGGAAAGAGTCGCCGATGCGGCGCTTCGGCTGGCGTCGTCATCTTCCAGGCCGTCGCTGTCGACGTGTCGACGCCCCCGGCGACGATGACTTTGCTGGCGTCGCTCATCGCCGTGCAGGCTGCATTCAGCCGACGCAGTCGCTGCCGACGAGTTTGCCGAGTTCTTTAACGAAGTCGCAGTTGAGCCCTGCTGCTGTCGCCGATGCCGCTGTTGCTGCTGGCGCAGTTTCTTTCGCTGGTTGAAGGCCGTCTCCAGCAGCTCGAATAGTTCGAGAGCTTTCTCCGATATTTGCACGTGCATCGGACAGGACGACTCCAGGGAAGCTTGCTGCTTTTGCTGAACACGAGTCTGCTGCACGCTTGGCTCCGTTGCTGTCTTTGAATTCTCCGCAACTGCGGCAGTCGCTGCTGTTTCCCTCTTCTTGGCAAAGAATTTGCACACAGCAGCCACTGCTTCCGCTTTGATGCGCGCCAGTCTCTGTCTTTCCTCGCCTCGCTGCTGCTCCTGATCCTGCGACTCTACCGACTGACAGAAAGCGTCTTCCAGCATCTCCGAGGTGACGCTCTCGACTGTTGACTGCTGGCTTGTTGGCTCATCGTCCGCGACATCCACTGTCTGGCTGGCTGAATCGGCTGACAGGGTCTCTTCCTCTTCGACTTCCTCTTCGACTATTTCCTCGATCACTTCGACCTCCTCCGACGCTTGCTGCGATGGATTCTCTGTGTCGGATGAGGACCCGGCGGCCTGCAGCTGCTCGCTCTGTTCGGCAACTGTGCTGCTGGGGTCATCCGTCTCTCTGACTGGCTCTTTGACGTCACCAGGCTGCTGATGCTGTGAACTCCCGGACGGCGGCGAATCCTTGATTGCAACCAACGGTGGCGCCAGCTTCTCTCCCAAGCCGTCAACCGGAGCCGCGGCGGCTGTGTTGGCAAAGTGCTCAAAGTCCGTGCACTCGCCTTTCGCCTGACGCGCCGCCAGTCGACGAGCCGCGGCCACCATCGGCTCCGCCGAATCGCTCGATGCCGCATCGAATGTCTCAGTCTCTGATGAGTTGATCAAGGCCACGTGAGCGTTCGATGTTGTTATCGCAGGCTCCGGAGCCTCGGGCGCTTTGTTGGGGACCTGGGGAAGCTTAGACTTGGTGGCCTGGCCTTTAGCTTCATTCTTGACCGGAACGGCAGACTGGTTTTTAGCCACATTTTTTGCCCCACTTTTAGCCGCTTTTTTGTCCGCATTTTTCACCGTGGGGGCCGCTTTTGCGTTTTGGGCATTCTTTCCGCCATTCAAATTCTTTGCTGGCGTTGCCGCTTTCGCTTTGGAATCTTTTGCTGATTTCTTTGCGTCCTTCGCCGCCGCTGCAGACTTCTCAGGATCGGTGGCTTTTTCTGCACTTTTGGCTCCAGAATCCTGAGTCGGAGCTGCATCCTCCTCGCTGACAGGTTTTGCAGCAGCTTCAGCCTCCTTTAATTCTTCATCTGTATTGTCAGGCTTGGGATCGGTAGGCTCTGTAGCAGCGTCTTTCGGTGCGCCGGCTGTGTCGTCTTTTTGCTCCGGCTCTGACGGTTTCGGCTCTGCAGCCTCTGCAGCGTCTGCCGGAGCGCTAGGGGCTGCTTTCGCATCGGTGGCCGCCTCCTTCACCGCTTTTGCTTGCTTCTTTCCGTCTTTGTTACCAGCAGGTGCTGCAGCACTCTTTTTTGCATTTTTTTGGTTTTTTCCAGCATCCTTTATTGCCTTTTTGCCTTGTAAATTGCTTTTAGAAGGATTCTCTCCGGCTTTCTTGTCAGACTTGGTTGCTTTGGCGTCCTTTTGAGCTGCTGCTGGCTCCTTGCTGGCTGCGCAGGCCTCTGCATCGGCAGCCTCTTCCACGACCTTCTTCAGCCCGGCATCAGGAACTGACTGCTCAACAGTGGCAGCCTTGGCGTCTTCAAGTTTGGTGCCAGGCTCTGCCGTTTCCGCAGCGACCGTTGCTACGCCCATTCCCTCAGCTGGCGGCGGAGGCTGCGGCGGTGACGCTAAAGCCTCTTTAGCATCATTAGTGTCTGAAGTCTTGACCAAGCTATCCTTGGAGTCAGCGCCTTTTTGGGGGGGAATTGCAGCAGTTTTCTTCGCCGCGGTCGCCTTCACCGGCACCTTCTTGGCGGGCGCCTGTTTCTTCCCGGCGGCCGCATTGTTGCTGACCGGCAGCTCCGACACGAAGCTGCTGTTGTTGCCGTGCGACCCGGGCTCCGGCGACAAGAAGCGCATGCAGGCCGGCACGCCGCTCTCCTCGATGACAGTCAGCAGAGGCGACTGGCTGAGGATCTCCGTGTACACGAGCTTTGGTCGCATGGCCTCTTTTTTAGGTGCGTTGAGCTATGAGCTCAGGTTTTGCTCTGATTAGTAGGTGATGGGTCCAGCTGAGACAAAATCGAATGCATAAAGAACTTTCAAGGTGTCCCGCAGTTCACTCTTGGCCATAGAGTTCTATGCAACTCTGGCGGCAGTAAATGGTTTTCATGAGATCACCATACCTTATTCTCTTCCTGCGCTTCCAATCTAGACTGCACTCTATTTCAAGATATCGTACCACTGTCGACATGATACGGCCTTTGGAATTTAGATTTATAATTGAAAAAAAAACAAGCAAGACGGATATTGATTAAATTAAAATGAAACTTTTGATAGTTTTTTGTCATCATTGTTTTAGGAAATGATAAAGAGAAATTAGATTAAGATTTCTGATATTTTCAGTCTACTTGTCCATCGGCTTGAACAGTTTTATCGGCTCCTCGTAGACGCCCTCGTCGTCGGAAATTCCTTGCGGCTGCGGCGGCGGAAGCGGCTGCGTCGGCTGATTCGAAGGAGGCGGAGGAGGCGGCGGCGACTGCGGAGGCGGAGGAGGCGGCGTCACCGGAGGCGGCGGCTGTGAAGGTCTCTGCACTGACGACCTCTGCTGCTGCTGCTTCCCAGACTTTGACTGCTGAGCTCCGGTCGGTTTGTTCAGGCCGAAAAGCTCGGCTTCCATTTCGGCCACCGAACGGGCGGGAGCTTTCGGCTTGTCAAAAAATTTTTGCGTCGGCTGCGGCTGCTTTGACTGCTTTTTGCTGGCAGCCGCGGCCGCTTTCTTGCTGGTCGGCAGCGGCAGGTGGTTGTCGGCTTCGAAGCGCAGGATGTCCGCGTGCAACAGGCGCGATTTCAGCTGCAGATGATGAAGCACCTTCTGGCCAGGCAGCATCTCTGCATTGTGAGTTTTGGAATTTGCATAGGTCTGCGAGTATTCGTCAGAGGGCAGCGCGGGCAGCGGGCGCTGCGGCGTCGGCGGCTTTTGCTGCTGCTGCGCACTGATGCGGCCAGTCGGTCGGGCCAGATTGACCGGGGAATTGTTGTTAGCGGACTTCTTTCCACTGGCGTCGGTGGCCGACTGTGAAGTGGCCGACTGCCTTGTCTTCTGCGTCTGCTGTTGCTGTTGTTGCTGCTGCTGTTGTTGCTGTTGCTGTTGCTCTTGCTTCTGCTGCTGTTGCTGTTGTTGTTGTTGTTGTTGTTGCGGTGGCTGCTGCGGCGTCTTCTGCGCCGACTGCTGCTTATCAGGGGCTACAAGTGGCACGTTAAACCTGCCACCCTTCTTAGCCGTATCTTTCTTGAGCGCTGAAGTTGGCAGCGACGTCGCTCCTCGTCTGAACGGAGGCGCGTTCTGATTGGCTGGCTCCCTGCCGCTTGCGCCGCTCGGCTTCTGCTGCTGCAAGGTTAAACTCGGCATGGTCTGCTCCTGCTGCTGCTGCTCCGGCTGCGGCTCCAGCAGCTGAGCTGGCGCGCTTTCCATGAGCCGGCCGCTCTTCTTGGGCCGCTGCTGGTTGTGCGGCGGCTCCTTACCTGGCGGTAGAAGATTGGAAGTGGCCAGCATGCGAAACGGGGTCGCATTGTAGCTGGTCGGAGTCTGACTGCCGGTGGCAACGGAGCTGCTGCCGCTGCTGCCAATCACTCTCGGAGGAGACTCCATCGTGTTTGAGTTGTCCTCCTTTTGTTTTTTTAACTTTTTGCCTTCCTGACGCTGAGTGGAAGTTTCTGCACTGTTTGGCTTGTCTCTTGGTGGCTGCTGCGTGTTGTTTGCGGAGCTCGGTCTGTCAGGGTCGGACTTGCCTGTCCGCTGCTGGGTGTTGTTTGCGGAGCTCGGTCTGTCAGGGTCGGACTTGCCTGTCCGCTGCTGGGTGTTGTTTGCGGAGCTCGGTCTGTCAGGGTCGGACTTGCCTGTCCGCTGCTGGGTGTTGTTTGCGGAGCTCGGTCTGTCAGGGTCGGACTTGCCTGTCCGCTGCTGGGTGTTGTTTGCGGAGCTCGGTCTGTCAGGGTCGGACTTGCCTGTCCGCTGCTGGGTGTTGTTTGCGGAGCTCGGTCTGTCAGGGTCGGACTTGCCTGTCCGCTGCTGGGTGTTGTTTGCGGAGCTCGGTCTGTCAGGGTCGGACTTGCCTGTCCGCTGCTGGGTGTTGTTTGCGGAGCTCGGTCTGTCAGGGTCGGACTTGCCTGTCCGCTGCTGGGTGTTGTTTGCGGAGCTCGGTCTGTCAGGGTCGGACTTGCCTGTCCGCTGCTGGGTGTTGTTTGCGGAGCTCGGCTGTCGGCCATGGTGACCGGGCTTGGGCACCGCAGCAACTACCGTCTGGACAGAATCCGTTCTGCTGCTGCTTTGCACAGCATTTTCGCCTCCCTTTGTTATTCTCATCATGGATGCTTCGGTGCTCTCCAGTTTCGAGCTCTCATTGCCGTTGTTGGCAGGTTTTGGTGACATTGCTGCTTGCTTTGGTCAAAGTCTAATGTGTTTTATCTACATGCAACAAAGCAGTGTCTATTTGTTTTAGAATTTCTGACAGCTATGCCTGCCTGTCTGTCTGCCAGCCGCACAAGTGAAAATCGCTCCCTGCATGCTGCTTGGCCCCCTGCCAACCAAGTCTGCAAATTCTGAACGCGACGATTTTCAAAGTCTATGGCTTTCGCTTTGCACTTTTAAAATCGTTCGAGGCAGAATCTTGTCTAGTCGAAAAGCAACGCAGGAATTTATTTAAAAAAGTACATCATGATATACGAGACGCTCGAATAGATTTAAAAATGACGTAAAACATGCACAAGGTTGAGTAATCTGATGAGGTTCGTCAAATTACAGCGACTGATCGTCAAGAGTTCACTTAGAAAAATAATTTTAGGGCTTAATTTCTGGAGATCACTGACAACAGTTCAAGTACTGAGTAAGTAGTGTTAAAGGACGTACTTCGAACCTGAAAATTCAAGATCAACAATCATCATGATTTTGGGCGTTCTGGGGGGTCGTTGACAGTTCAAACAGTTGGGCAGCGTCAAGCCCCTAGCAGCCTCTTAGCCGCATAGCCAGGTGCTGAGTACATGAAGAGCACGAGGAAGGCCGCCAGCAGGATGATGATAACAGCCCACAGCAGGTACCATTTGTACGGATCCCAGATTAGAAATTTCAGCGCTTTCAACGGGCTCAACAGGAAGTTGAATGACGTCTCCGGGCGGCTGTGTGGTGCGTGTTGGAGTGGTGAGCATCACTGCCTGTTGTTGGCTCCAGGTTGTAAATGAATAAAATAAATATTGCAGGAGGGCTGCGGGCACCCTGCGCAATGCCTTTCGCGATATCGTCGCGTAACCTGCGCTGAGTGAATTCTAACTATTCCGCTCATACACTCGCTCACACAGGGTGTACCGCGGCCCTGACTTTCTAGTCGTCAGGCATGTACACTGTCTGTGCCTTGGAGGTTGGCCCTCATGGATGTGAATCCGACGACAACCTCCTTGACCAAATATACCAGGTACGTACTTTGCGTACACTCTCAAAATGTCTTCACGACGAGGCTTAGATTGAACAGGAAATCGACTAAGGTATCTCGTATCCTCGGCAACATTTGAAAACCGCTACCCCGGACCCAGTGCACCTGAGCGAGAGTTGGAAAACCTTGCGTCATTTGTAGTGCAATGAGCTGAAGTCAATCGCTCTGCCAATGCTCTGGGGCAGGGGTCGGCACGCTTTCTACCTCAAGGACATGGCAACTGCAGACCTGAGGAAGGAAGAGGAGAGACGAGAGAGGAGAGGAGAGAATGAGGAGGAGAAATAAGAGAGAAGAGGAGAAGAGAAAGAGAAGAGAAGAAAGAGGAGATTAGAGAGAAAAGACAAACCTTTAGCTATTGCTATTTTTTAAGTTTCAAAGGACCCGAGGGCCGGATAGAGGTTTAGCGCACCGACCCCTGCTCTACGGTGATGATGGTTTTCAACTTCACTGAACAGATTAAGTGTTATCCATTCTCACTAGATAAACCGGAGAACCCTAACCCCTCTCTGTCGGAAAAGAAGAGACAGAGACATTTATCAATGTACATGTACAATGATGTACAGTGCCACCTAACCCATTATATAAGCCTCAGTGTAAAGTCAACGAAGGAATCAATTATCCACACGCAGGCGGTTTAACCCAAGCAGCGAGACAGATAAGATAAGCGAGAAGACTACAGCCAGATGTACACTGAGCCCTCCACTTCTAACTCCCGCTTACTTTGGCTCCGGCAAGGGTTGCGGCTCGCTGCGGCCCAGTCCAGCGGGATTGGCCTCCGCTTCGGCAGCCGTCAGTAGTTGCAGCTCCGCGTCAACTTTGCCCTGCGGGGTTGGAGGATGGAGGATTCAATTCAAACACTTTGTACTTTAGTTCGCTAATGTTTTTTTTTGGGGGGGGGGGAATACTTTACAGTGGAGCTGAAGCCATCTAAGTCCGCTGAGTGTCAGTACATGTACGCGCCAAGAAACATTGGTCATGCAACTTGCAAGAGAGCCACATCACTGACCCCTTCCGTGGGAGCTTTACGAGTCTCTTCTGACGTATTATACACTCAGCAACAGCTAACCCACTCCCCCCTGGCGCGGCGCGGCTCAGCAGAAGGCTGCAGCAGTAAAGTGCATCGTATCACTCAAAAGTGCACATGCAGACAGTCTCTCCACTAGAAGTCAGTGGCGCGTGTACTGCCAGCCGCAGTTACTACTACCCACTCCCCTGAGCACGGACACAAACGCACGGATACGTACGCAGTCATACCGGTAGGCGAGGCACTTACGCCAAGCTCTTGTTCCCCCGGCTCATCCTCGGACTCGCCGATGAAAGGCCACCAGCCGCGGCAGCGCCGATTTCTAAAAATAGAAATAGCGCGCACGCCGCTGTCGCGCTCAAGCTGAAAAGCGCCGCACGCTTTAGCTGATTTAGCGCCGCGCGGCAGACGCGACAGGCGGAGGTCGAGACCGCCAAGAAAGTCGTCCGCTGAAACGATATCGGCATCCCAGACCTGCAGGTGCAACTGACAAGGCGCTTTGCGCTCCTCTTCATCGATGGCAAACGGACTGTCCTTCACTTTGTAGACGATTTTGTCTTCGGCTTTCAGGTACTCGAACTGAAAGATGAAGCGCCAGTTGAAATTTCCTTCGCCAGTTAGGGACCTGTCGGTGCGGGTAGATTGCGGTGCGGTGATGGCTGTGTGTTTACTGGCGCTGAGGTGATGGCTGTGTGTTTACTGGCGCGGAGGTGATAGTGGTGTGTTTACTGGCGCTGAGGTGATGGCGGTGTGTTTACTGGCGCTGAGGTGATGGCGGTGTGTTTACTGGCGCTGAGGTGATGGCGGTGTGTTTACTGGCGCTGAGGTGATGGCGGTGTGTTTACTGGCGCTGAGGTGATGGCGGTGTGTTTACTGGCGCTGAGGTGATGGCGGTGTGTTTACTGGCGCTGATCGAGGCAATAGTGGTGTGTTTACTGGTGGTGATCGAGGCAATAGTGGTGTGTTTACTGGTGCTGATCGAGGCAATAGCGGTGTGTTTACTGGCGCTGAGGTGATAGCGGTGCGTTTTCTGGTGTAATATTACGGAGCTGATAAGCGATGAAGTCTTGTCCTCAGGAAGCTTCAAATTATAAATTAAAAAAATACCGATAATAATCAATGAAGATTTCCCAACTCACACACCTGTAGTGCACATCAGTAACCTGCTCGTCAATGCCAAGGCCTTTCATCCAGCCTTTGACAAAGATATCTGAGCAAGACGCCCCTGACAGGTCGGTCTCGTCCAGCTTCACCTCGGCCGTGTCCCAGATGATGACGCGCAGTTCGTAGGCTACGGGCTGCCTGGGCGAGATGTCCACCTGAGGCGGAGGCGAGCCCAGCTCGGTAGGGAACAGGTCCACCCACATCTCCACTCGGCCCTGCTCAATTCCGGGCTTCTCTGGCGAGAACAACGGCCTGGACTCAACGTGCTCCGGCACGAGGGCGACTCCCGTCACTTGGTCCCAGTTGTTGAGAACTTTCAAAGCCAGCGGCTCGTTTGATTGAGTCTTGTTGCCTGAGCAGTGCCGAGGAAAAGCAGGGGAAACGAACACAGTTCTTTTTTTTGCCTTCTTGATTTCTCTGACTCGTGAAAAATTAAATGCGCGCTTGTAATCGAGACTAGCATGGGGCGGAAGGGGAAGGGCGGCTCAAATGGATTAGTGTGGGGCGGATCGAATGGATTAGTGTGGGGCGGATCGAATGGATTTGTGTGGGGCGGATCGAATGGATTAGTGTGGGGCGGATCGAATGGATTAGTGTGGGGCGGATCGAATGGATTAGTATGGGGCGGAAGGGGAAGGGCGGATCAAATGGATTAGTGTGGGGCGGATCGAATGGATTAGTGTGGGGCGGATCGAATGGATTAGTGTGGGGCGGATCGAATGGATTTGTGTGGGGCGGATCGAATGGATTAGTGTGGGGCGGATCGAATGGATTAGTGTGGGGCGGATCAATCGGATTAGTGTGGGGCGGATCGAATGGATTAGTGAGGGGCGGATCGAATGGATTAGTGCGGGGCGGATCGAATGGATTAGTGTGGGGCGGATCGAATGGATTAGTGAGGGGCGGATCGAATGGATTAGTGAGGGGCGGAAGCAAGGGCGGGACCAGATCTCACCAGCCTCATCCTCAACCTCAGAATGCTCATAGAAGGTGCGCCCATCCACAGTGACCCGACTGTAGGCCGGCTCGTACTTGGGCGGGTCCAGCTCGTTTTCGCGGCAGAGTCGAGCCAGAATTGTTGACGGCAGCTGCTGGTCCCGCCATCGGTTGTAGCCGAACCTGACGGGGATTCGCTTCGGAGTTTTGTCAGGAAGCATTATTTGAAATACACCTGACCGCTGTAAGGTGGCCAGGTATGACGGCCAAATGACTCTCGGATTCCTCATGGAATCCTCATAGAATTCTCATACAATTGTCACGTAATCCTCACGGAATTCTCATGGAATTCTCATGGAATCCTCATGGAATCCTCATGAAATCCTCATGGAAGTGGAGAGTGAAGTTTTGGTACCTAAAAAGTACAGATTAGCTCACGTTGAATACTCGATCGGCAGACCGCAGGTGGCTCTGTGCCGGCTGTACAGGCGGTTCTCCAGGTCGATCCTGGTCTCCCCGATGAGGTCATCGCCGGAGAGCAGATCCCAGTCCATCACGAGCAGCTGGAGCCCGGAGTCTTGTGGGAATTTCGCTTCAAGCTCGAAGCACTTGCCGAACACGGGGTTGAGCTGCTTGGGGATGTAGTTTTCCTTCTCGTTGATGGTGGTGTTGCCGAGGCGCAGGATAAGGTAGGGATCGGACTTGCCGTTGGGGTCAGCTGGATGCAAATCCACGCAGCGGACAATGTACACTCGGACCAGCACAGAGACCGGATCGTTCGACGGCAGGTCTTTGTGCAGGGTGAACAGACTGGGTAGCGTGGGCTCGGGCGCCTCGAACTCTGCCTGGCTAATCTGGTAGACGCACAGATTGCCTTTGAAGATGCCGACAGCCCGGCTCTCTGGCGGCGCGTCGTCGTCCTCTTGCTTGCCGCGGTACAGCGGGAAAGTCTGCGGCGTAAAAGGGGCGGCATATCAAAAGATCAAACGGGGCGGCATATCAAGAGATCAAACAGGGCGGCATATTAAAAGATCAAACGGGGCGGCATATTAAAAGATAAAACGGGGCGGCATATTAAATTATCAAACGGGGCGGCATATTAAAAGATCAAACGTGGCGGTATTTCGAAAGATCAAAGGCAAAAGTGCACACACAAATGGCAACCGGAGACAATAGACAAAAAGGCTCACATGGAAAGCATGCGAAAATCCGCCGAAGTCCCGCACAGCTTCCAGAGGCTGGTGGTAGAGCTTCATCTGACTAACCCAGCCGTTGTCCTCGCCGTGCGGCCGGCCGCCCTGCTGCTCGTCGTCGTCCTCGTGCTTCTCGGCCAAGTAGGCGGCCCGGGCGTCTTTTCGGTCGCCGAATGGCAGGCGGAACCGGCGCTCTTTGCGCTTCTTTTTCTTCAGCAGTTTCTGCCTCTTCTTGCGGAGCTTTTTTGCTTTTCTAGGCGCATGAAATGTTGGAATTGAGGAGACAGGAATGGTCGCTTTTGAAATAATGAGGCAATACTCATCGATAAAGAATTCTTAGGGAATCTTTTAAAAACTTTAAATAATTCTCGGGAAATCCACAGGGAATCCCCAGGGAATTCTTAGGGAATTCACAGGGAATCCCTAGGGAATTCTCGGGGAATCCTGAATCCATAGGGAATCCCCAGAGAATTCTCGGGGAATCCACAGGGAATCCAAATGAATTTTCTGGGAATCCAAAGGGAATCCTCAGGGAATTCTCAGAAAATCCACAGGGAATCTCCTGGGAATTCTCGGGGAATCTAAAGGGAATCCGCAGGGAATCCCTATGGAATTAGCAAAAAATCCAAATGGTATTCTTAAATTATTCCGGCTATCCACAAAAAATCCTCAAGTAGTTCTCAGAAAATTATTAAGAAATACTTGAAGAATTCTCGGGGAATTTTAAGGGAACTATATACATTAGAAAGCACACAAATTGGTCTTACTTTTCTGCCTTCTTTTTCTTCTTTTTGTCCACTTTAACCTCCTCTACAGGAATGTCAACAATATTGTCTTCCGCGGCCGGATCACCTTGAAAACAAGGAATGACAAGTGTTACAATCTGAGCTGATTTAGAGTATCTCCGTGAAATTCTAGCATCAATGAGAACGCCAACCTTCGCTCCTGATTTCAACGTCAATATCCCTCAGGATGTCCTCATCTGTGTCCGAGTCGGACTCAGGGTCGGTCTATACAAATCAAAGAAGATGATTTTCGTTAAAAACCCTGTGTTTGGTGTATGTTGCGTATGCTAGTTAAACTACTAAATAAGTAGGATGCTAGGAATTTATACTCGCGTAATTAAAAAACGCTGCTCTAGTTAGAGGACGCAATAACAAAGTTATAAAAAGTTAATTAATCGATTGTACAAAACATTTAAAATGTAATATGAAACAATTAAAAAGTCACATAATCAGTAAGCTACCAGTATTTTGCTAAGCTAACTAGTGGGTACCTGATCGACAATCTAAAATGGGGAGAATTATCAATGATAAAAATGGATACTTTCGTGATGAATTCTTCATGAAAAATCTGCATTTAAAAATTTCTGTTTGTTTTATCTAAATCACCTCGTCATCCAGGTTGTCAATAGCCGCGTAGAAGCGGCCCCACCAGTCCATTTCGAGCAGGTCTTCCCGACTCGGTGGCAACTTTTTCTGTGGCAGCTTCAGATCCATCGCCTGGTGATGATGGGATATTTGGTGAGGGGATTTCTGCTTTGAGTAGCTTTGTAACTAAGGTTGTTTAGTTGTTAAACTGAGGTGAGGTGAGGTGAGGTGAGGTGAGGTGAGGTGACATGAGGTGAGGTGAGGTGATGTGACGTGAGGTGAGGTGAGGTGAGGTGAGGTGAGGTGAGGTGACGTGAGGTGACGTGAGGTGAGGTGAGGTGAGGTGAGGTGACGTGAGGTGACGTGAGGTGACGTGAGGTGACGTGAGGTGAGATGGAAGTGAGGTGAGGTGAGGTGAGGTGAGGTGAGGTGAGGTGAGGTGAGGTGAGGTGAGGTGGGGTGGGGTGGGGTGAGGTGAGGTGAGGTGAGGTGGGGTGGGGTGGGGTGGGGTGAGGTGAGGTGAGGTGAATTGAGATGAAATCAGTCACACTGCACTGTCGTACGCACAGTTCCTGGAATCATCCCTTGACCGTTTTCGGCGGCGAGGTCCAGGGTTCGAGCCTCGCTCGACTGCCCAACCTCGGATCCGGCTGCCTCAGCCGTGATTTCAGGCAGAGCAGCTTGAGCGGCCTGACCGGTGACCAGTGGGTCTGCAGTGCCGGCCGGATGTCCCGCCAGAACTTCCGGTTCAGTTTCGGACTCGGCTGCAAGTTCAGTTATGGTTGCTATGCTAAAATTAACCTTCGTTGATCTCCCTGCAGCCAAAATAAAATAAATGAATCCCTAATTTAAGCGTAAATCAGGTCGCGGGAATAAAGCTGTCATAAAAGACGTCTTAGATAAAAAGACGAGTGTGCCCAGATCACGTGACACACTGGAATGTACATTTTGATATGTAATAAAAATCGATAATTTCTTCCACCAATCAGAGGGTTTTGAAGGTTCGCGCAACGCAGACAACTCAGACAACTCTGAATTCTTCAAAAAGCAGCGCCATTCAACCTAGTTGTTGTGGGGATACTAACGAATGAACGAAGGATTGTCAACTCCTGCGGCGGAGGAGGCGGCAGTTGGAGTCTTCGCTGTTTTGGCAGCCGTCAGCTGGTCTTTCCAGTGCTTCCTGTTGCCAATGTTGTTGGAAGCGGCAACAGACGACACAGTGCCGGACTTGTCTTGAAGAGGATTTGAGAAAGATTAAATGTAATTAGATTTCTTATAAATGACTAGATATGTCACGCGGAAATAAACTTTGAAAAAAACGGAGTGCCTACTCTCTGTCAGTAGTAGTAGTAGTAGTAGTAGTAGTAGTAGTAGTAGTAGTAGTAGTAGTAGTAGTTCCCCTACCTCGCCTTTCCGACTTGTCCTTGCGAATGTACTTTAGCACTGACGGTACCACGTGATTGCCAACGAGTACTGTGCGCCCGAATTGCCGGCTGTCCTCGCACTGGAACATCAGCGGCGGCCAATACCAGCGGTTCACAGGCAGCATCTGGGTTGTTAGGCAGCACAGGGCATGTTTGGTCCGAGGGTTTAGAGGTAAAATTTTGATCTGCAAAGCCCCCATTCTCGCCGATTGGCTACTGAAGTGTAGTGCATGCGCCCTTGTCGGTTGGCAGGGCGCGTTGCACTTTGAGGCTGGCTAGGGGGGGTTGGCGGGCGTGGCAGGGTCTGGCCGCCGGCCGGGCTTTGCGCGTGCCCCTCCCCAGCCGTGCCCCTGCCCCGTGCTCAGGGCTGGTTGGCTGCGGCCGGGCCAGCTTTGGCGCGGGTGCAGCCCCTCCCCCCTAGGCGGGGTTTTGATTGGCTGGCCGGCGCGCCCAGTCTATTTTTTGAGTAGTTTGTTTGTTTTGTTGGGCTTAGCCGGTGGGGCTGTCTGCCCCAGAGTTTGGGTGTTATTTATGGTGCGACTCTGGGTCTTGCCCACTCCCTGTGTGCTTTTTGTGTTTCGGTGTGCTCCGAGAGTGCAAGCGCGAGACTTGACGCAAGAAACAGCAACATTAGCTACTTCGATAAAAGAAACACAAGAGCCTAATTGAGAAGAGTCTTTGAGAATTGAGAAGAAGTCAGAAACTGCGCTTGAGACCTACGAGCAAATCAACCCGGCAAATCAATAAAACGTACGAACGGCAATTTGGCCACTGGTAAGCCGCCTGCTGCTTGAGTTCATTCTTTTCTGGAGAGCTTGTTAGGCTGCAGGGATTTCTTGCCAGAGCGTCATAACGCCGGGAGAGCATATAGTAGTACTGTACCGGCTACTCTATATAGTGTGTACAACCTACAGTATCGAGACTAGAAGCACTCGAGAGTGTCACCACACCTCGAGCCGCAGCGTGAACTCTGAGTGTCACAACACCAGAGGGATCGAACTATTATCGTAGAGCGTCGTCACGCCTGCTCGTATCCATAAAAGTACAGACAGAGCGTCACTACGCCTGTATATTACGCATAATATATATTGTACTCGGGACTGGGCACCCAAACTGACCCGGGTTACAACAGAAGATTCCTTAGTTGTCTATGGTAAAAGCTGCTGTACCTCTGGTGCTCAATATCTGTAGTAGTGGAAATCAGCACTGTAGCTTGCACCGTTTTACCATAGACAACTAAAGAATCTTTAGACACCCAAATTTAAGACGGGCCAGCAATCCATGGTTTCATTCTGATCCATGAGGACATTGTACCATAGACGTTGCAGTTGAAGTCCCAACATAGCCACCGCACAATGTTCAACAAAGTGGAAGCAAAACTTTCTTTAAATAAAGTTTTCTAGAGTTGAATATTCTGGGTCGAGATTGTCTCGGGTAAAACCAAATTCGACTATATGATTATATAGTTTGTTTAGAGAACACAAAATACTTACAGTTGCTGGCAGTCTGCCAAGATAATTTTTATTAAATAGGTTTTTAACCTATCAATCAACGACCAGCCCAATCGCATACATGTACCCTCATAAGTTTGTAGAGTGTGGTTGAGCAGATCAATTGCTCTCTTTGTGCTGAACACCAAGCCACAGAATGTGTACATGCCTCACGATTGGAAGGCCAGGGCCCCTATACACACTGTGAGAGCGTGTGCCTGAGTACATGCTCGTGTGTGTGCCCAGGATTCAGCGTGACTGCTTTCCCTGCAACAGAGCTGGCCGCTCACCAGGTCCAAGCACTTCAGGTTTCTAGGAAAGTTCGGCTTCAACCTGCAGCTCTCGATGGTTTCGCTCCAGACTCGACGCCCGCCGAATTCAACTTCTATCCGGGGCGAGTCGACGCTCTGCAGCTGCACCCTGGCGAGGTCGCGCACGCCCCAGAACAGCACCTCGATGCGGTAGGGCGCCAGCTGGGGCCGCACCGACGGCGGCACCGGCAGATGATGACTCTGAACCGTCGCGTCGCTGTGGTCGCCGCGGCCGCTGCTGCCTCTCGGGATATTCGCGCTGGCTACCCGGATCTGCTCGAGGCTCTCGACGAAATCTGGCGTCCTGCCGTTGGCGTCGAGTTGCACCAGCTCGAAAGAGGCTAGCAGCTCGCCTGCATTGAGCTGGCCCCTGTAGACTTCCCACCAGTCCAGCTGGGGCGGCCGGTAATCATCCTGCTGGCTGGACAGCAGCGTCACCTGCGGCCGGCAGAAGCAGCGACCGAGAAATTCCGACTTGCCCTGCGGATGGTGGTTCAGGCAGATTGATGCCGATTGGGGCTTTAAGAACCTGAGAACCACCAGAATAAATCAATATTCGCTGGAGGGCTGCAGGCATGCTGGCGCAACACTCGACGACAACGAATAACGAATATATCAACAGTATTGGAAACTCCTCCCAGATAGACGACAACCAAAGCTGACAAGTGAGCAACAAAAAAGTTTTTGTTTCTACATGTATAAAACTCTTACTCTACGTGACCAGAAGATGGTTTTTACTGGTGCTCGCTTAGACTGCATAGATAAGTGAACATTGATTTTTGATTTCTTTATTTTCAAGGATGTGAGAACTATAAAAATGTCAGTGACCATCGGGCTCTTACAATTGTATCGTCATCGAAAACTTCGACCACAACAACTGGCGGATGATTGAGCACGTCCACTTCGTTGAGATAGATGATCAGCGGACTGACTGACAGGGTGCGGTCCCAGACTGGGCTCAGCGACTCCGGGATCACGTGAGTGCTGACCACCTGGAGTAGGTTTGAGTTTGAGTTTGAGTGCAACTCGAAATATATGAAACTTGTTTTTTAACTGCGCGATAAAAGTGCATATTTACTGATTAGAGTGCATATATTCAGATAAAAGTGCATCTATACTGGTAAAAGTGCATCCATTAGGATAAAAGTGCATCTCTATGGATAAAAGTCATTTGTAATGAAAAAGAATTTGTTTTAAATTGACACACGTCTGTATAGGATCAATACATAGGTATCTAAATAGGTAAAACTATAAAGTTAGTGCTTGTGCACTAAATAGGTGCATCTGTAAAACGTAGTGGTAAAACGTAGTGAATCTGCACCGAATATCACCACCAAGCTCGCACCTGGTCCCCAATGACAACCCTGGCGAACGCGTCGGACAGGCCTGATTCGTCCGAGCCAATCAGATTGCGCGCCATAAACACGTAGGCTCGAAACTCCAGCACCGTGCGCTCGCCGTACACCAACTCGCTGGTGTTGGGAAGTGAAATGTTTTTAATGCTCTCTTTTCGAGATGTTCTTTCCGCATGATTCTATCCACCCCATATCCGTCCACCCATGCCTATCCTCCCTATTTTTATCTACCTCATATCCATTCACCCCATATCTATCCACCCCATATCTATCCATCCAATATCTATCCAACGCATATCTATCCACACCATAATCTATCCACCCCATATCTATCCACACCATAATCTATCCACCCCATATCTATCCACACCATAATCTATCCACCCCATATCTATCCACACCATAATCTATCCACCCCATATCTATCCACACCATAATCTATCCACCCCATATCTATCCACACCATAATCTATCCACCCCATATCTATCCACACCATAATCTATCCACCCCATATCTATCCACCCAGGCGTACCTGGGCGGCCGCCGTCGCCTCATCGGATCCCCCAGGTAGCCAGCGGGCACAGCCGGCCAGAGGCTCGTCGCGGCCTCCCTGAAGGGGCCCAGCCAGAGTAGCAGCTTCAGCTGGCACTGCAGAGTCCAGCCCGACTGGCCGGCGCCCTTCCGTCCGGGCTTTCTAAGAAATAGCGTGATCACGCGACCGCAGTCGCGGCCGGTTTCGTGCTCGCCTGCAGCCTGCAACACCTGAGGGTTGGAATTTAGTAGCTAAGGCTGCAGATCCATTTTGTGGCAGATAGATCACAGACCATTAGTGGCAGATAGATCACAGACCATTAGTGGCAGATAGATCTCAGACCATTAGTGGCAGATAGATCACAGACCACTATTGGCAGATAGATCACAGACCACTATTGGCAGATAGATCACAGACCATTAGTGGCAGATAGATCACAGACCACTATTGGCAGATAGATCACAGACCATTAGTGGCAGATAGATCACAGACCATTAGTGGCAGATAGATCACAGACCATTAGTGGCAGATAGATCACAGACCATTAGTGGCAGATAGATCACAGACCATTAGTGGCAGATAGATCACAGACCATTAGTGGCAGATAGATCACAGACCATTAGTGGCAGATAGATCACAGACCATTAGTGGCAGATAGATCTCAGACCATTAGTGGCAGATAGATCACAGACCATTAGTGGCAGATAGATCACAGACCATTAGTGGCAGATAGATCACAGACCACTATTGGCAGATAGATCACAGACCATTAGTGGCAGATAGATCACAGACCATTAGTGGCAGATAGATCTCAGACCATTAGTGGCAGATAGATCACAGACCACTATTGGCAGATAGATCACAGACCATAAGTGGCAGATAGATCTCAGACCATTAGTGGCAGATAGATCACAGACCACTATTGGCAGATCGTAAATCAAGTCATAAATCTTATATCATAAATCATAAATCCGTCCTCCTACCTGTCTGGCCGGCAGTCTGGCAAACGCCAGCCGCTGCTGCTGCCGTCGGCGCTGCCGCTGTCCACCGCCGCCGCCTCCGCCGTCCTGCGCCAGCAGCCACACGAAAACGTCTGGCAGCGCGTGCTGCGGCTCCTCGGCCAGCTCCCTGATGCGCCTTGCCAGTGCGCGACAGTCGCGCAGGTGGCCGCGCAGCGACGATGCGCTGCCGCCGCTCGAGTTTGTCGCCGCCTTGGCGCAGTGGCGCCGAAGCTGCCGCGCCAAAGCGCCGGATTTGACGCGCGCCTTCTCCAGCGCCAGGCGGACGGCCAGTTCACGCCTCTGGTCGAGTCGCGTGCGCGGACCGGCGCGAGTTCCGTGGCAGACGGCGCGGACAGTCGTCGAGGCCGACGGGATGGCGCCGGAGAGGCGCCGGAGGGCGTCGTGCAGGCGGCTGGGCGCGCCGCGCTTCTCCCGCGAAACCAGCTCCTGCGCCTCCTCGATTCCCGACTCCTATGGGTGATGCATGATACACATTATACACACGATGCACATAATACACATGATACACATGATACACATGATACACATGATACACATGATACACATAATACACATAATACACATGATGCACATGATGCACATGATACACATGATGCACATGATACACACGATGCACATGATGCACATGGTACACATGACACACAAATGACACACATGACACATGACACACATATGACACCCACATGGCACACACATGGCACACACATGACACGCACATGACATCCACATGACACACAAATGGCACACACATGACACCCACATGGCACACACATGACACCCACATGGCACAACATCCGCACACATCGAATCGGCGCTCACAAACTCCGAGCACAGCCGGTCCAAGATGTTGGCGATAAGCATTCGCTGCCGGTGATCCTCGTGGCCAAACCGGATGTACAGGCACGGCTTCCGCTCCATGAACGGCACGTGATAATAGTCCTCGTGTGCTGGCAGCGGCATGAGCGGCCGGCTCTGCGATCGCACCACTGATGGCGCTGGCCCCGCAGCTTCTCCTTAGCAACAGCGGTGCCACCTGCAAGCAGCCTTCTGTTCTGCGCGCCTTCCAACTCCGCGTCGCTGTCCTCGCCCGCTGCGCTGTCGCTGAAGTCGCTCGCCTCGTCAGCAGAGTCCTCGTCCGAGGCGTCGTCAAAAGATCCGTCAACGTGATTACCGTGAGTGCCTGACGGGGGGTTGGCATGTAGGATTCTGATCCCAATGTGTGACTCTGATCCCAATGTGCCATTCTGATCCCAATGTATGACTCTGATCCCAATGTGTGACTCTTATCCCAATGTGTGACTCTGATCCCAATGTGTGACTCTAATCCCAATGTGTGACTCTGATCCAAATGTGTGACTCTGATCCCAATGTGTGACTCTGATCCCAATGTGTGACTCTGATCCAAATGTATGACTCTGATCCCAATGTGGGACTCTGATCCCAATGTGTGACTCTGATCCCAATGTGTGACTCTGATCCCAATGTGTGACTCTCCAATGTGTGACTCTGATCCCAATGTGTGACTCTGATCCAAATGTATGACTCTGATCCCAATGTGGGACTCTGATCCCAATGTGTGACTCTGATCCCAATGTGTGACTCTGATCCCAATGTGTGACTCTCCAATGTGTGACTCTCCAATGTGGGACTCTCCAATGTGTGACTCCCATCTAATGTGTGAATCTAATCCCAATGTGCCATTCTGATCCCAATGTGTGATTCTGATCCCAATGAGTGACTCTGCTCCCAATGTGTGACTCTGATCCCAATGTGCCATTCTGATCCCAATGTGTGACTCTGATCCCAATGTTTGACTCTGATCCCAATGTGTGACTCTGATCCCAATGTGTGACTCTGATCCCAATGTGTGATTCTGATCCCAATGTGTGATTTTGATTCCAATGTGCCATTCTGATTCCAATGTGCCATTCTGATCCCAATGTATGACTCTGATCCCAATGTGTGACTCTGATCCCAATGTGTGACTCTGATCCCAATGTGCCATTCTGATCCCAATGTGTGACTCTGATCCCAATGTGTGACTCTGATCCCAATGTGTGACTCTGATCCCAATGTGTGACTCTGATCCCAATGTGTGATTCTGATCCCAATGTGTGATTTTGATCCAAATGTGCCATTCTGATCCCAATGTGCCATTCTGATCCCAATGTATGACTCTGATCCCAATGTGTGACTCTGATCCCAATGTGTGACTCTGATCCCAATGTGCCATTCTGATCCCAATGTGTGACTCTGATCCCAATGTGCCATTCTGATACCAATGTGTGACTCTGATCCCAATGTGTGACTCTGATCCAATGTGTGACTCTCATCCAATGTGTGACTCTCATCCAATGTGTGACTCATTCAATGTGCGACTCTGATCCCAATGTGTGACTCTGATCCCAATGTGTGACTCTGATCCCAATGTGTGACTCTGATCCCAATGTGTGACTCTGATCCCAATGTGTGACTCTGATCCCAATGTGTGACTCTGATCCCAATGTGTGACTCTGATCCCAATGTGTGACTCTCATCCAATGTGTGACTCTGATCCCAATGTGCCATTCTGATCTCACTGTGTGACTCTGATCCTAATTTGCCATTCTGATCCCAATCTGATTTTCCCATCCTCACCGATTGACAGCTCGAATGTGAGCAGTTTCCCCTTCTTGCCAATGTCAGCATCGATCGCCCCGGCGTCGAACAGAATCCCAGCCAACAGGTAGTCCTCCTTTCTGCCCGTGACCGCCTGCATTTGTTAATTAAATGAAACAAGAATATAAATTTACGTGAGAAGTCTGAACTACGCTACTGTTTATGAGTAGACATGTAACGAATATTTATAGCTTTTTTGTTTAGTACAAAGGAATCGATTTCACCTCGGGCACTTGCGCCGCCGAGACCACCCTTGCACCGGCTTTGCTGCCGCCGCCGCCACCGACCCCTCCGGCCTGTTTGATCTCCGTCTTGATGGCCATCAGCAGGCGGCCGCGGTAGGCGACACCTTCGCCCATGCCGCGGTTAAGCTCCTCCTTGGGGTGGAACATGTTCTCGTAGTTGTAGTTCCTCGGGGTGCCGTACAGGTTCACCCAGGAGGGGCCGAAGATTGGCAGGTGGCCTGAGAGGTGTTTTAAAGTTTTTTTATTTTTTAGAAAATATGAATAAATGCTCATCTCTGATCCCATCTCTGATCCCATCTCTGATCCCATCTCTGATCCCATCTCTGATCCCATCTCTGATCCCATCTCTGATCCCATCTCTGATCCCATCTCTGATCCCATCTCTGATCCCATCTCTGATCCCATCTCTGATCCCATCTCTGATTTCATCTCTGAACCCAATAGCTCCTTTCTGATCCCAATACCTGTATCCCTCTGATCACAGCCTATCTCTAATCCTAATCCCATCTAGCATGACAACGAACCGTTTTCAGAGTTGTTCATAATCTGGCCAAGATCGATGAAGTGAGTAGCGATGCACTCGTTGTACACAGCGTCCCAGTCGAATAGGGATATTCGTATTCGATTGCAGAGGGGCGGGAACAGCTCGGTGAATATGATGGCCTCGTTCCAGTGAGGGTTGTAGCTGTTTTTGATGGACTTGGTTTTGGCCTGCGACAGTTGTAGGTTGCTGTTCATGAGTCTCAGGGTGTAGGATGCGTTGGAGGGTGTAAAATAGGCGAGTAGTGTGTAGAATGGATTGGTGGGGTGTAGAATAGGCGGGTGTGTAGAATTGATTGGGTGAATAATTAATGGCTGAAGGTTGCAGAATGAATGGCTGAATGTTGCAGAATGAATGGCTGAATGTTGCAGAATAAAGGGCTGAAGGTTGCAGAATGAATAACTGAAGGTTGCAGAATGAATAACTGAAGGTTGCAGAATGAATAACTGAAGGTTGCAGAATGAATAACTGAAGGTTGCAGAATGAATGGCTGAAGGTTGCAGACTGAATGGCTGAATGTTGCAGAATGAATAACTGAAGGTTGCAGAATGAGTAACTGAAGGTTGCAGAATGAATGGCTGAAGGTTGCAGAATTAATGGCTGAAGTTTGCAGAATGAATGGCTGAAGTTTGCAGAATGAATGGCTGAAGTTTGCAGAATGAATGGCTGAAGTTTGCAGAATGAATGGCTGAAGTTTGCAGAATGAATGGCTGAAGGTTGCAGAATGAATGGCTGAAGGTTGCAGAATTAATGGCTGAAGTTTGCAGAATGAATGGCTGAAGGTTGCAGAATGTATGGCTGAAGGTTGCAGAATGAATGGCTGAAGGTTGCAGAATGAATGGCTGAAGGTTGCAGAATGAATGGCTGAAGGTTGCAGAATGAATGGCTGAAGTTTGCAGAATGAATGGCTGAAGGTTGCAGAATGAATGGCTGAAGGTTGCAGAATGAATGGCTGAAGGTTGCAGAATGAATGGCTGAAGGTTGCAGAATGAATGGCTGAAGGTTGCAGAATGAATGGCTGAAGTTTGCAGAATGAATAACTGAAGGTTGCAGAATGAATGGCTGAAGGTTTCAGAATGAATAACTGAAGGTTTCAGAATGAATAACTGAAGGTTTCAGAATGAATAACTGAAGGTTGCAGAATGAATAACTGAAGGTTGCAGAATGAATAACTGAAGGTTGCAGAATGAATAACTGAAGGTTGCAGAATGAATAACTGAAGGTTGCAGAATTAATAACTGAAGGTTGCAGAATGAATAACTGAAGGTTGCAGAATTAATAACTGAAGGTTGCAGAATGAATAACTGAAGGTTGCAGAATGAATAACTGAAGGTTTCAGAATGAATAACTGAAGGTTGCAGAAAAAAGCCACTAGAATTGACTCACCGAATGGCCGGCAAAGGACACCTGCACGTAGGGATCCGCCAGAGGCTTCGAGTCGCCAGCCAGAGCCTGCTTGATGCTGGCCATCAAGTCGGTGTTCATCTTCGGCAGGCCTTCGGCCCGGTAGATGATCACGCTGATGTCGGCCATCTGGCGCTTGATGGGCACACCGATGGGCAGCAGCAGGTTTCTAATGGATGAGTGAATTGCGAAGCCACTCGTTTGCGAGTGCCTTTTTGTTTTTCAGTTCAGAGGAATAATTATAAAAATCATGTCCCATTATACTACTTGGCTACTCCCAACGGAATACGCTGTCCTTTGTAAGTAACTGCAATCAATCAAACGAGGATTCTAAAACGTAAACAGCGTTACATTCGCTGAAGGTCGCTGGGACAGACCAGGCTAGCGAGTGACAGAATGCCTCTTGAAGACCGCGCCGCCCTCTGGCGGTCAAGTATATGAGTCTCGGACTGCAGGACTGCTCTCAGAACAAAAGGCCACCAAATTAGATCCTCACAGACGTCAGGAAACAGAACAAAGAAGTAGACGAACTACTGTGCAACCGACAGCTCAGCCGCAGCTATTGCACGGCGCATCTGAAGGCTGCGTACGGCTGTTCAGTCCAAGGACTGGGTGGTTGCCACACACCCTCAATTACCCCAGCTAATGCTGGCACCCATTTTACAGCTGGGTGAACTGAAGCAATGCAGAGTTAAGTGTCTTGCTCAAGTACACAAACTGTTCCGATTGGGTCGAGAATCGAACCCCCGACCTTCCAGTCGTAAGTCCGACGCTCTGACCACTAGGCTAAAACCCCATCCAATACATTTGAATCGAACTTTATATGTTCTCAATACCTTGAACTCTCTCTAGACCGCTACGCTTTCCCATCGTTAAGAGTTTGTAGTTAGTCGTTGAGAGTTCAAAACGGAGTTTAACGTGCAGTTGTAAGCAATTTTATACGTTAAAGGTCTACCGTACTCGTACTCACGCTTCGATGTCTTCTTCATCAGATGACTTTGTCTTCTTTGGTTGGACCTGAAATTCGTGTACATGTACAGGTTGTAGGGAGTGACATTGGAATTTTATTACCGAAATGTTCCACGACAAGCACGACAAATCGATCTCAAGAAACTTCTGTGGATTATTCAAGTGAAATTGACACTAAATTTGCGAGGTTTAAATGCTTGATAGGAGAGGTATTGATGCGCTCCGTGGAGCGATGAATTAAAAAACTGACTGGTCAAACAAAGCTTTCAGACACCTCTGATTTTGAGAACCGTGTTGTTTAGTGTGCCCGTACTTATGTTCTGAACTAAATGCAACCCACTCCACATTGCGCATCACACTCAACAATTGTTTTTACCCTTCGTCGACGCTGTAATTAAGAAACTAAGTTCGTTACTTTCTACTTACAATAGGAAATTTGAAATGCACGCAGTTTTACGCGAACAGGCAGCAGGTAAACAAAGCAAATCGTACCTTGAGCTTTTCGCCTTTGCCAAGGACGTTGATGTCGCATTTTACGTAGCCTTTCGGTCCGCTAAGCGCGTCTTTGGGATCGATTAGGCAGGCCCATTTTTGAAAGAACATTCGATCTGAAAATTAGGTTTCTAATAAATCTATCTAAATTCCCAAGATTAAAATAGAAAAATATTGATAAGAAGGATTAAACTACAAACAAATCGTTTTTCTTGAACGTGCCCAATCAAGGTCTTAAATATCGGTGCCTTACGGATCGAGGGTCACGTTCTGAGCAAGTAATTTATGAACATAAAAAATAGATTAATATCTAACCGGGTGCGCTGTAAACTGTCCTGACGTCCAAGCGAAATTCACCGATTAGGTCGCCGGCAAACAGTCGGGAGATCATCATGGAGCCTTTGTTGACAGCCTGCGATTCGGTGCGACAGGTGGGTCTGGTGGACTGCTTACTATCTACGTGTTTTTGGGAAACGTGTCTGGTCGAATGTGTCTGGTTGACTGTCTCTGGTTGACTGTGTCTGGTCGAATGTATCTGTTTGCATGTGTCTGGTTGACTGTCTCTGGTTGACTGTGTCTGGTTGACTGTGTCTGGTCGGATGTGTCTTCTCTTATCAAATGTGTCTGGTCGAATGTGTCTGGTCGAATGTTTCTGGTTGCGTGTGTCTGGTTGTATGTGTCTGGTTGATGTGTCTAGTTGAATGTGTATGGTGGAATGTGTGGTTGAATGCATCTACTGCATTGTGCCTAGTAGAGCATTTGGGGGCCGATGAGTGGTGTCTTATGGTCAAACATTTTCTGAACTGTCTTCTGTTTTGGAAACGCACTAGTATATCTCCAGATTGAGTTTTATCTATCACAGTACAAATTTCGTCTTCAAAAGAGCAGTTCAGCACTGACCCGAATGTGAATCACTTGGTCCATTAGATCAGCTTTTGTAGTCCGAAACTCGAACGCAAAATACTGATTATAGTAGGGCGAATTCGTTGACATTTGAGTATCCGTGCGTTTGAGCTGGTCCCCGATTCGAACTTCAACACACGGATTGATGTTGGCTCCTGACAGCTGACGGGCCTCGACTATGGTTACTGAGACCTGAGACAGAAAATAAGGGACGAAAGTTAACGTCTGGACGCTAATGGTTGCGAGGAATGTACGCTGTGCGTAAGAGGGAATGGCTTTACAGAAAGTACACGTTTAGAGAGTTAGGGATGTGTACAGTTAAGGCTACCAGGAATGCACGTTTAATGACATAATGTTAGCATAGCTCGTGCACAAGAGAGAAGGTGCGCGTCTAACTGATTCTGTGGAGCTCTTACACAGGTGTGTACGCAGGTACACAGAGTAAGACAGCGGCCCTGATCCGTCAGCATTGACAGTCTGTGGCTTTGGTGATAGATCCTCGAGCCTACATACTTTCTCCTCACATCCGAGGAAGTTTTAATGCTAAGACTCGAGAGTGAAAATACTTGCCTGAAAGTCCTCCATCCTGTGTAGAGTCGGGTCCAGAACGGCTGCAACTTCCAGAGTTCTTGACAAAAGATTGGATAAGAAAATTTCTTATTTTAGTCACCGTGGCATGATAAAAACACGATTCTAATTCCACGCGGCTCACTTTCGCATCTCGTTGCCAAGCGATGAGGCGCCATCGCTGAGCATCGAGGCGGCTTCGTCTTCGAATTGCAGCGAGGACAGACGATCGTCGGCCGAGTTTGCCAGTAGAGCCCGGGCGTCTGCGGGCCTGATTTGCGAGAGGGGCGAGTAGATTAAGGATAGATTAGAGAGTAGAGAAGGGAAAAGAATAGAAAGGGGGAGAGTGGAGAGGGAGACGATCAAGATGGAGGATTGGAGCGATTGGATTGAGGACGAGGACTCGATCCCGAAAGACTGCTACTGACCAGTCAGCTTCATCCTTCGCATGTCCACCAGCCTCCAGCGCCTCGTCATCATTAAAATCGCTGCCGTCGCCATCTTTCAAGACTCCGCCATCAACTGGATAGAGAAAATCGTCCTGCTGCCAGTCGCCGATTCTGGAGTCGGGCGAGTAATAGCGAAGCTCGCAGTCTAGGATAACCTGCGTTCAAGGATAGGGTAAAGCCGAACTATTGAGAAACCCAAGAGCACGATGTAGATTTATACGTTATCTTGCGGTACACTCTATGTGCACTGCAGCTAAACCAAGGGGCGTGGTATGAACACGCTTGACTCATTGAGGAGCTTGGAAGGAGCTCGAGAAAATTTCACACCATCTAAGTCTAAACTAGCGGTCTGCGTAAGTACATGCGTATGATTGATATCTCGACGACGTGACGTTTCAAGCTTATTGTATTTAGGATAATGTACATAATCTAGCGGGATAGCCAATGTACATTGCAGCTAAGCCCCTGGAAGGCAGAACAATAGATAATTATAGCTCCTAATTCGGGGAGGGGTAGAGAAGTAAATACTCGTAGTTTTTTTATCTCCCCAGGCGTTTTAGCTGCAATGTACATTATCTAAGGTGACAACCAATGTACATTGTAGCTAAACCACTGGAAGGCACTGGAAGACGATATGCAATTAACTCGTAAATCCTGGGGGGGGTAAAGAAGTTTTTATCTCCCCAGGGGTTTAAACTGCAATGTACATTACGAGCTATCTAAGGCACAACCAATGTACATTGAAGTTAAAACCCAGCAGGGGTAGAGAGGGGCAGAAAACTTGTGAAGGGTACACAGGGGATGGGGTGAACGCTTGGTATGATGAGCCAATAGGAATTGTGAAAGAGATAAGAGAGCGAGACATGTATTACAGCCTAATAGTCAGGTAAACGATAAACAAATAATCAGTCTATGCAGTGTAAACACTAAACTGGGCACAAGTGGTTTGGATTAAAGACTGGAATTGTGAAAAGCCTGACCTAATTTCATGCTTAGAAATCAGATCCTGGATGCATGTATTTGATTATGGCAGGGATTAATAAAATACTGTGAAATATTAAATAATCAGAAAATAGTTTATTGAAGAGTGGTGAAATCATGCATGCAGTCAGCTCACGTTAGTAGGCGCGTTGTTGGCGTCAATAAGGTGTTCGCGAAGGTCCAGGCTACCGGTCTCTGCCAGGTGTTGCAGACTGATTCTGAGCACTCCAATTTGTCTGATTGAATGGTTTTCGCATTTTGTAATTAGTATTACTAGTTTTTCCTGGCACTGACCCGCTTATCCCTCCCATCCATTCTATTGTACCTTCCCTTTACCCTCCAATCCTTCTCTTACCCCTCACTCTTACCCTCCGACTCTCTATTACCCCTCGCCTTTACCCTCTGACTCTCTCTGACCCCTCACCTTTACCCTCCGACTCTCTCTGACCCCTCGCCTTTACCCCCGACTCTCTCTGACCCCTCGCCTTTACCCCCGACTCTCTCTGACCCCTCGCCTTTACCCCCGACTCTCTCTGACCCCTCGCCTTTACCCCCGACTCTCTCTGACCCCTCGCCTTTACCCCCGACTCTCTCTGACCCCTCGCCTTTACCCCCGACTCTCTCTGACCCCTCGCCTTTACCCTCCGACTCTCTCTGACCCCTCACCTTTACCCTCTGACTCTCTCTGACCCCTCGCCTTTACCCCCGACTCTCTCTGACCCCTCGCCTTTACCCTCCGACTCTCTCTGAACCCTCACCTTTACCCTCCGACTCTCTCTGACCCCTCACCTTTACCCCCGACTCTCTCTGACCCCTCGCCTTTACCCTCCGACTCTCTCTGACCCCTCGCCTTTACCCCCGACTCTCTCTGACCTATCACCTTATACTCCGCTGTCTGTGTCCCTTCTCTCAAGCAACGAAAATTCCATTTATATCAACCTCTCGTCCTCACTATTTCCTCTCACCCATTGCACCCATCACCCATGGGTCCCTTCTTCACCAGACTCACCTGTTGTTGAGTATTTTAGAATAATTATAGGCTCTTATCTCCAGCGAATCAGCCTCATCAATAGGCCTGCCAACTGGCCATTGAAATTGTTGACCAAAGTAGCATTGGAATCTGCTGCTTGCCACAGGCGATGTGGTCTGTGTGTTGCCTGCATGCACGAGTCTGAGACATGTTCTGGAACGGTCGCTGATAAATAAATATGAAATTTAAAACTTACCTCTGAAAGTGACCTTCAGAATTCGATCAGACTTGCCTTCTAGACCATCCAGTGACCGTAGGCTGACTATGAGAGCCATCTGGGAAGCGATGAAATGATTCTTATGAGGTGCAGTGCGATTCTCATGAGATGATGTGCGATTCACATGAGGTGATGTGTGGTTCTCATGAGGTGATGTGCGATTCTCATGAGGTGATGTGCGATTCTCATGAGGTGATGTGCGATTCTCATGAGGTGATGTGCGATTCTCATGAGGTGATGTGCGATTCTCATGAGGTGCAGTGCGATTCTCATGAAGTGCAGTGCGATTCTCATGAGGTGATGTGCGGTTCTCATGAGGTGATGTGCGATTCTGATGAGGTTTGCAGTGCGATTCTTATGAGGTGATATGCGATTCTCATGAGGTGATGTGCGATTCTCACGAGGTAATGTGCGATTTTCATGAGGTGCAGTGCGATTCTCATGAGGTGCAGTGCGATTCTCATGAGGTGATGTGCGATTCTCATGAGGTGCAGTTCGGTTCTCATGAGGTGATGTGCGATTCTCATGAGGTGCAATGCGATTCTCATGAGGTGCAGTGCGGTTTTCATGAGGTGATGTGCGATTCTCATGAGGTTTGGAGTGCGATTCTCATGAGGTGCAGTTCGGCTCTCATGAGGTGATGTGCGATTCTCATGAGGTGCAGTGCGATTCTCATGAGGTTTGCAGTGCGATTCTCATGAGGTGCAGTTCGGTTCTCATGAGGTGATGTGCGATTCTCATGAGGTGCAGTGCGATTCTCATGAGGTTTGCAGTGCGATTCTCATGAGGTGCAGTTCGGTTCTCATGAGGTGATGTGCGATTCTCATGAGGTTTGGAGTGCGATTCTCATGAGGTGCAGTTCGGTTCTCATGAGGTGAGTGTGCGATTCTCATGAGGTGCAGGGCGATTCTCATGAGGTGATATGAGATTCTCATGAATTCATGTGTGATTCCCATGGTGATGGAGCAATTCACGTGGAAGTGATGCAACTAGTAATAACCTGTGCGCATCAGGTACCTCTGGCCACGGCTCTAAGGAACAGGTATCACCCTCTGACCTTAACAGGGTATGCGGCCAGTCCGCAGGCTCCGGGGACAGCTTTTTGCCCCCCTTAACCACTTTAGCTCCGCCTGAAATCCAAAGCAGAGCTGCAGAGCGGCCATAGACAATTCTAACCCCAGATTCACTCATCCCGAGCCTACCCGATAGGACCATGTACATGTAGACAAAGTCGAAGACTGTGATAAAATCCGTGTTCTTGAGTCTATGGTGGAGAGCAAAAAAGAGACAGAAAGAAGTCTCTCTCGTGAAGCTGAACTGTCAGTCTGTTTTCTTTACTAAATTTTATCTGCTCATTGCAGAAATAACTCATTGCTGCTCCGACTTCTTAGCTTCGTTTGTTTGTGCTTGTTCTGTTTTCCTGTCTACAGCAAAATAAGTGTTTATTTTAGGTGACATTACATAATTAATATGCAACAAATGCTTTTCCAAGGACCCAGTCTAAATTTTCTGCTTTTCTATCTTAACGACTCTGATCGTCCTGAGTCGACGACTCTTTTTCTCCTCTGATGGCTGCTCTGCAGCCATATCGGGGATTTTCAGGGTGACTTAAAATCGGGCCATAGACGGCAGAATTCGAGCAAATGTCAATGGGAATATCGAAGGTTAGCAAATGGCTGCTCTGCAGCCACCGGGTTCGATAGGGTTAAGGGCCAAGTGTAGCACCGCGCTGATGGTCCTTTGGTTCGGCTTCTGGTTTCTCCAATCCGGGCTCTTAGCCGGGGGAGTTTCTCGGTTGCTAGCGGTCGGGCCGGTGAAGGCTTAAGCCACCCTGGTCGCTATCTTTTGGCTGGCTGTTGGGTTTGGGGTTACGGCCCAGCAGCTTCTCACCTCTAGTCCCCAATCGACTTTCAGCGACTCATGGAGTATTCATTTACTTCCGACGTGTCCGAGGCCAACCGAGATTGGTACCGCGGCCCAGCCGGAAATTCGCAACACCGGAACTCCCGGTGACTCTCAGTCAGCCCCTGCCGCCACTCAGGACACTGCCGAAGTGGCTGGACAAAAGGTCGGCGGACCTCAGACCTATACGGCGAAAGGATGGCGGACAACTGGAAACCCCGTGAAATCCACTGCTTCACTGACGGGTCCCAAATCAACTCCGCCTCTGGCTACGGCTACTGCATCGTGTCTGGATGGAGAACCGTGGCGACCTTCTCCCAGCACACCGGCACGTGCTCCACCGTCTTCCAGAACGAAGTTCTCGCCATCAGCTCCTGCGCCATGGAGCTGTACAATCAGCGCGTCTGGGGGAAGGAGATTATCCTCCATTCGGACAGTCAAGCGCCCTGGAGCGCACCACCACCTGTTTGCGTACAGTCCTCGACTGCATCGGGCAGCTCAACCGCTTAGGCGCCTCTAACAAGTTGTCCCTAATTAGGTGGATCCCCGGGCACTCGGGCCACCCCGGCAACGAGTTGGCCGATCGCCTGGCCAAGGCTGGCTCGACCGGTTCTTTTACTGGTCCCCTGCCCACTCGTTGTCACCACTCGGATCAACCAGTGGGTGGCTTCAAAGCACAGGGAGAGGTGGGCTAACGCCTCCCCGACTGCCGGCAATCCCGCGCCGCTGTCCCCTGTCCTTCCGCCGCCCTGCGCAGGGCCCTGCTTGGACTCAACCGCAGGGACATCAGGGCGGTGACCATGGCCCTCTCGGGTCATGGCTGTTTTGCCAGGCATCGCCACCTCCAGGGAAAAATCCGTAGTTAGGAATGCCCTTCTACCTCTCCGGGTGTCAAGAATGCGGAGCACTTCATCTGTGAATGCCGCCCCGCCTTTACTCAGGACAGGCTCACCTACCTCGGCCCAAACCCAGACCTCTCCGACGTCTTCAGGCCCGAGAATCTCTGCCAGCTCGTCCGCTACCTAAGGGCTACCGGGCAAGCGACCATCCACTTCTTGGACTCTCCCGGAGGGGGACCGCGCTGCGGACACCGCAGCACCAGCTGCCCGTGGTCGCCAGGGGTTAGTGAAATGGGAGGCAACGCCTCCTCGCTGCATACGGATGCACGGAGCCCCCTGAAACTAAGTCAAGTCAAGTAAGTCATTGTAATCCTAAAGTCACTTACATGAATTAATTGCTGTCAGTTGTCTACAGGTGTTAAAAACCTGGTTGAGAAGCAAAGTTGGCGGAAAGTGACCGGCAAGTCAGAAATGCACTGACAGCACTGGTCTGGTCAACAGTTGTTTCACCAAAAAATATTTAGCGCCTAATAGAAATAAAAACACTCATTTTCTCTCACTGGTCTGCTTTTTCTGAAAAAAATAGAAATGGCGACATAATTTCTGCTCTTATCTATTTTGTCAGAGAAATCTTCTCCAATGACAGTTGGAGGAATGGCTGAGCGTGACATTCCAGCCAGGCTGGTAGATTACAGTCAGCTCTTGCATTGGTTGAGCTGATTTCGAATAGCATGCACATTAATGCAAGACCAATGCACCCCGAAGTTATGAAGCGTCGAGTCTTTTTACCAGATTAAAGAAAGACTTCTCGAATTAATGGCTCAGTGTACTGGGCTATCTTGTCTTGCCATTGGATCAGTAAAATATGCATTTAGTCATCGACAATGGCGAGCTTGACGGGCCGTTTGAACTCCTGTCTAGCAATTGAAATGATTTGTGTGGAATGGAATTTATATGGTCGAGTTTAGCTGGATGTTGCGGTAGATGGGATCACAGTTATATTTGACTACGCTCGTAAAACACCTGTTTAAGTATAGACATGCGACCTGGATGCATGACCACCAGTAAGCCAATGGGTGATGCAATTAATGACAAAGGATGAAGTACATTTATTACTTGATACTTTAGCGCGGTCTACCTAAACTATAGGTAAATACTGAGGGTTTGTTTTTTACTTTTTTCATTGGAAATCAATTGTTTTTTCGAATTAATATTATGTTTACAGATAGCTATAACTAAAACTTTTGGTATACAGACATAAGAGAGAAGAATCCGGTATAAGTACTTGCACCCATTCTCCCACAGCGAAATTCTAGGGCAGAGGCAAAGTCAAAGAACGACGGGATCGCGAATTTACACAGTTCAATTTTTTAAAATCAAGTATCTGTTTTTTACTTGATTTCATCTGTTTAATCTAGCATTAAAATGTGGAGCATAAATATTATTACTATAATTTAAATACAATTGGTCTTTTTCACCTCTATGAAAGACAATAAAAAATGTATATTTGTTTTTTCCTCAGCGAAAATTCAACTACTGTTCAGGTGTGCACGTGCAAATAAATCTGCGTAAATTTACAAAGTAAAGCAACTTAATTAGAGTAAAAATACATGTGAATATTGGACAAGTTGAGCTATTTTGCATTAAAAGCACTATGACTATGAGTAAGGATTTTGTTGTATAAACCCTTACTTCTTGGACATTTGAATATCATTCGTTTGCGTAGAAAACATTGATTACGAATCATAACATCCCACCCTATGCTTATATGGGAATAGGAAACACTTATATAATTGAAATACTCAATCACATTATTCATTTTTTATTACATAGCATTGTTCAACCTCGAGGGCTTTTGATTTAAATCAAATAAATACAGGCCTAGCTCGAACTCGTGATGCATCCTATTCAAATTCGTGCCAAAATGCAGCATTTTAAAATAGCATTTAAAGTATCTGCAAAATCACAATCTTTTATAAAGCGTCTGTTAAGCCTCTTAAAATAGGCTTTTACTCATGCTAAAGGTATTTTCATAGATTTTAATGTTGTTTAAAATTTGTAGTGTCGAGCGAATTTAAGTTGCATTTATTTATGGCCTTAATATTTTTTTAAGGTTAAGACTTAAGGTTTTAACTCTCTATCTCTACTAGGCTCTTCTTAATCTTGATTTTCGTTGTTCTTGTTAACATGTTGAATGATTGATAACAAACATTTTGGGCCAAAGCTGGGTGGGTTTATGAACACGCATTCAGTAATCAGCTTCCTCTCTGACATTTTATAAACTATTTCTTTAACATTTGCTGGGTCAGGCCATCTGGGTGGCACATGATAGGTGGCCTTACTTATGCCTTTCTTATTCATTATTGTTGTTTTGTCTATCATAGGCCTATATAGACTGTCGATAAAAATTCAATCTTTTTAGGCCTTGGTGTTGACCTACATTTGATACTGATACTGATACATAGTGAAATACAGATATATATATATTTGATTTGATCTAGATGCAAGCCAATTATGGCCCAAGCACTGCACTAGTAGCATAATAAAATAAGCTATGCCTATCTTTGACTCTGTTGCCAAACTAGGTTAAAATTTTATAACATAGGCCTATAGTTAAAAATTGAGCTAAAAGTTTATATGCCTAATATCTACAATTCTAGCTCGTATATATATCAAGTTGAAGGCAAATATATATATAATGGTACACAAAATTCCCTTTTAAAAAGTCTTCTTGAGTCTCTTAAAAGCTATTAAGGGATATTTATACTATAATATAAATAGTAATAAATGAGACCAGAGTACATGATAGGCCCATACATGGGCAACAGTTGGCCGAGTTGGCCAATCTGGCCGACTGATTTGGTGGCCAACCAAGGAAGTTGCAAAAATGCCTACCCGAAAAAACATTAAGTAGTAGTACTATGTAACTGATGAGGCATTTTGGCTTTATAAGACAGTTATAGTTACTCCTGCTGTTTACCCAAAGTTGCATTAATTTTGCTTTTGGGTTTTTTTAACATGTAAGTCGCATTTTTGGCCAAAAACTACGTCACATTTTTGTTAAACTAAGTTGCACGGCCGACCAAATTTTGAAGGTTGCGCATGTATGGATAGGCCTAGTACATTGCTTTTTAGACTATTCATTCAAGCATTATACAAATTTGTATAAAAATTCATTTGAATAATAATATAAATTAGCTTTAAAAGCAAGCTTCAATAGAAATTGTTTGAAAAAGATTTACAATTAATGGTCATTGCTCTCAAAGGCAAAGCCAATAAATAGACAGCCAGAAGTTGCTTGCTTTTGCTTGTTAATCACTTTGCTAATGTTATAATTGTTTATACAAGTTAACTATAATTTATAAAGGACACCCTATGATAATAGATAAAGTCATTAACAATGTATTTTTATAGTGGCATCTAAATATTACTCACATGTAAGGCTGCATCTAGCAGAGCTTGGCTTATTGCTATAGTTTTTTGTTAATAAAATGGAATAAAAGCTTTCTATTGTGGACTTTGAGCAAAACAAAGGGAAAATGATTTTGAGTTTTTTATGCATTGTTATATTGTATTGAAACTATTATAAAGGTTGATCCATAAGTTCAATTTTAGCAAGTGAACATATGGCTTACTAGTGCCTTTGCAATGGAGAGTGAAGTCTAAAAGTGAGCATACTTGCTTTTTGCATGTTCATAGATTTGTGTTTGTGAGTCTGCATAAAATAAGTGGTAAATAGCAGATCATCAAGTATAGCAATAAAGTTGATACCCATATATATCATCATACCACTCAACCACAGACTAGGATTTTTGCTGACATTGATATGAAATTATATCCAAGGTCCATTTTAAAGATGCAATTTGGAAATTTTAGATACTATATAGCATCCTATAACTATAAGCACTATAAGACTATAAAGACTATAAGACAATGCAAAATTGCACTATCTTGCCTTTAACTATAAGATATAGCTAGTTTTTAGAACAACCATTACTTGTTAGAAGCACTTGAAGATAGGTTATTAAGGTGATATTTAACTTTGTTGTTGGTGTATGAGAAAATATTGGTCCTCATGATTAAATATTGTAACAGGGCTAACTGTTCTGTCTTCTAAGAACTATCCCACTGGTTAGCAAGGTTTTCAAGTTGTCCCAGGGCTCTCTCTTCCTTTTCTCTGGGGTAATCTTATTTGCTACCACCAAGTTGTACTATGATAATACCTATGTTCTCCTATTGATAGTTAATAATGTACTTTTGCATGTACTTTTACTTATTTCTACTGGTAGCGTCTGTACATGTATTGTACTTTCTGGCCTAAGTGGTCTAATGGCACTGTACTCTATTCTTATTATTCACTCTTATAAAGGTTTTCTCTCTCAGTCCTGGGCATTCCCGGGAACAGAGGGTCACAGCTTACTTGCTGGGTATTCTGCCTTGAGGTGGGTCTGTCAGACTCTGAGTCTAGATTATCTACCCTTCGGTAGGTTTTCTGCCTTCTAAGGCAATTTACTGCTCTAAGGGAATCTTCCTCAGACTGAGTAATTCTCACTTTCAGCAGTTCTCAATTCTCCCAATTTGGGTTTTTTTAGTTCTGGAATAATAAATAAGGCAATTTGAACAATTGCTTAAAGATTTCAATTGCTTGCATGTGTGCATGCAGCGAGTCTAATGCTCGAGCTCAAGTTCAAGGTTTGCTCTTCTTGGCCTGCTCTGGGCTTCTATTTATGCTAGTCGCGTAGTCTATTTAAAACAAATTTATTTGCAGAATATTATTTTGTATCACAACATTAAAACAAAAATTTTAGCAGACATTTGAATACAGTATTTTCTAAGAAATAATAGATTGTAATCATAGCAAAATATACTAGTGTTATAAAAAAAGGTGCACTATCTCAATATGTAAATATAAATATAAATTATTGAAATTGATAGCCAGGTATTAATTATCTTATTTATTGCACTACTAGCGGTTTGTGTCCTTGAGCAAGACACTTAACTCTGCATCAGTGTAATCAATTAAATTATGAATATTAAAAAGATAAAATGCTGACTGATTGCAGTTGCAAAGCGGCGCAGAGAAGCTGCAGTTGCAGCCAACGCCGCCATTGCCTTCCCCTTCGCCATTGGAGCTGTCTGGCAAGCGAGTGTTCTTCTTTTATGAGCCTGCAGGGACTCGGCGCGATCGGCAGTGCGAAGCTGGCGTGCAGCTTTGCGGCGGCATTGTGGAACCCTTCTTTTCCAAACAGGTTGGTGTTGTTCCAGATATATGGTATGGGGAATTGCTGACTGTTTGAGCATCATGAGGTGAATGCTGACTGTTTGAGCATCATGGGGTGAATGCTGACTGTTTGAGCATCATGGGGTGAATGCTGACTGTTTGAGCATCATGAGGTGGTGCTGACTGAGCATCATGAGGTGAGTGCTGACTGAGCATCATGGGGTGAGTGCTGACTGTTTGAGCATCATGAGGTGAGTGCTGACTGTTTGAGCATCATGAGGTGAATGCTGACTGTTTGAGCATCATGAGGTGAGTGCTGACTGTTTGAGCATCATGAGGTGAATGCTGACTGAGCATCATGAGGTGAATGCTGACTGTTTGAGCATCATGAGGTGAATGCTGACTGTTTGAGCATCATGAGGTGAATGCTGACTGTTTGAGCATCATGAGGTGAGTGCTGACTGTTTGAGCATCATGAGGTGAATGCTGACTGTTTGAGCATCATGAGGTGAATGCTGACTGTTTGAGCATCATGAGGTGAGTGCTGACTGTTTGAGCATCATGAGGTGAGTGCTGACTGTTTGAGCATCATGAGGTGAGTGCTGACTGTTTGAGCATCATGAGGTGAATGCTGACTGTTTGAGCATCATGAGGTGAATGCTGACTGTTTGAGCATCATGAGGTGAGTGCTGACTGAGCATCATGAGGTGAGTGCTGACTGTTTGAGCATCATGAGGTGGTGCTGACTGAGCATCATGAGGTGAGTGCTGACTGTTTGAGCATCATGAGGTGAGTGCTGACTGTTTAAGCATCATGAGGTGAGTGCTGACTGTTTGAGCATCATGAGGTGGTGCTGACTGAGCATGACGCCATGATGAAGATGAACCTAACACAAACCTGTCCCCCAGGTGGACTGTCTCATCACTAATGCGGACCTGTCCAACAAGCCTGTCGCAGAGGTGTTAGGATTCGGTGCCGTTGCTGCCTCCACCCCGCCGCCCAGGGTCCATGGCGCCTCATCACGCGGCCTCCTGCTGCAGCGCCTGGCCGCGGCTGCCAAAGGCGTTGCTGACCCAGCAGCTGCCATCATTCATCAAGCTTCCACAGCCGCTGCCGCCGGAGACGACACCCTGGCTAAGGCGCGGTCTCTCGGGCTAAGAATCTTCAAGCTGACCGATGTCCGGGACTGCCTCCGGGCCAGTGGCCATCTGCCGCCAGAGCCCGCCGATGCGGCCGGTGCAGCAACCGGGGCAGCAGCCTCCTCAGCGTCGGTCACACCGCAGTTCTATTCTGGCGACCGAGTGCTCAGCCTGCCAGCCCTGGTGATTGCGGATCCCAGGCGTCAGCGAGGTCCAATTGTCAGCGAGAAACTCGACGTTGTCGACTGTTTCAACGCCGCTGCCGGCTCCGTCAAGGAGAACCGCCGGCCGCCGAAAATTGTCTCGCCCTGTCGGGGTCGGCAGCGACGTCGGAATCCGGAGCCGCCGCCGCCGACCCAGCCGCCGCCTCAGAAGCGACGATGCGAGAACTGCCACGGCGCTTATTTAGACTTCAACAGTCACGTGACCGGGCCGCGGCATCGCCAATTCGTTGCCACGCCGGCTAATTTTGTGGAGATTGACAAAGTGCTGTCGGACTTGACTCCGCTAGCTGAAGCTCTCGCCGTTGCGGTGCCCGCACCAGCAGCGCCCGCAGCCGCTGATGCCGCCGACACCGCAGCTGCCGAGGCCGCTGTCGCTGTGCCCGACGAAGCAACCTCGGCGAAACTGGTCGCCGACTTGAACTGGCTGGCCGCCAGCCCTCGAGCCGCCGGCAAGCAGCGTTCGAACTCGGCTGCGGCAGTCGCCAGCCAATGCCGGGGGCGCAGTCATTCGCAGGACATTCGATTCCTAACTGGCCGTCGGGTTAGCGCCGGCGCCGCTACGGCCGCGGCTCCGCTGTCTTCTCGCCGCCAGCTGATTCCCAAACAGCACCGGAAATCGGCTCCGCAGGTGTTGCTGCCGACGGTGGTGCAGAAGACCGGCGGTGATGCCGCTGTCGCTATGGTTGATAATGCCTCAGCAGCTGATCCTCAACAGCCGCGAGCTAAGCGACCCAGGCTGGATGCTGAGGCAGGTCAACAGCTGAAGTCCTCTGGAGCGGCAGTTAGCGAAGCCACCGAGCACATGGCCATGTCCAACTGCGACTTGCCAGAATTCAAATATCCCAGCACCGCCAGTTTTGGCCGGCTTAGTCGGCAAAGCGACGAAGCGGCTGCGCCTGTTGGACAACGCGTTGAGGCTGCCGCGTCGAGTAGTTTGGACAATGACGTCACCGTGCCGATGTCGGATCCTGCCTGGTCGGATCCGACCGATCCATTGCAGCAGCAGCAGCTATCCGCATCTCGGTCTGCATCGTCGCAGGCTGGCCGCTCCAATGCTGCGACCGCCGCTTCGGGTGTCAATTCGTCAAACGATAATTGCGGCTTGTCGTCTCCTTCGGCTTGTCATCGGCGGCATAAGCGACAATTGAGTTAACAGCGAGTTGATCGAGTCTAATAGGCTCAGTGTGATTTCTCGTTGCTATGCGGTTGCTGTGGTACCGGATAGTACAATTTCCCGTTGCTACGCGGTTGTTAGGGTATTAGATAGCAGAACTCCCCGTTGCTATGCGGTCGTTAGGGTATTAGATAGCAGAACTCCCCGTTGCTATGCGGTCGTTAGGGTATTAGATAGCAGAACTCCCCGTTGCTATGCGGTCGTTAGGGTATTAGATAGCAGAACTCCCCGTTGCTATGCGGTCGTTAGGGTATTAGATAGCAGAACTCCCCGTTGCTATGATGTTGTTAGGGTATTGGATAGCAGAACTCCCCGTTTCTATGCGGTCGTTAGGGTATTAGATAGCAGAACTCCCCGTTGCTATGCGGTTGTTAGGGTATTGGATAGCAGAATTCCCCGTTGCTATGCGGTCGTTAGGGTATTGGATAGCAGAATTCCCCGTTGCTATGCGGTTGTCGGGGTATCAGAATAATCTAATTCCCTCCTAACATGAGTCAGTATGTATCCAAGATAAGTGAGGCTTTCTACGAGCAGCATTTTTCCGGTGCACGCGAATTTCTCTTGTCCAAGTCTGTGACGATATTTTGCGCACTTTTATTTCACTTGTCAATCATTTTTCTTATTATATTATGAGGTGCGCCTGTTGCTGTGCCATGCGAGCCGAAGTGTTTATATCTAAAATTGTACTTGAGGTTAGCTGCTCAATCAAGTCATGAATTTGCATTCAATATTGGCTTTTGTTAAATATATATACACGCTTTACTCACCAAATTTATTATTGAATATTGCTTACTGTTCGTATGTTATGCTTTTCATTTCTGTTAATTAAGCAACTGATAGGGTAAGTGGGGATACATGAACTTCGATAGGGTAGTGCAGATCCCTGAGGAACTTTGAGAGGGTAGTGCAGATCCCTGAGCAACTTTGAGAGGGTAGTGCAGATTCCTGAGCAACTTTGAGAGGGTAGTGCAGATCCCTGAGCAACTTTGAGAGGGTAGCTCAGATCCCTGAGCAACTTTGAGAGGGTAGCTCAGATCCCTGAGCAACTTTGAGAGGGTAGTGCAGATCCCTGAGCAACTTTGAGAGGGTAGCTCAGATCCCTGAGCAACTTTGAGAAGGTAGTGCAGATCCCTGAGCAACTTTGAGAGGGTAGTGCAGATCCCTGAGCAACTTTGAGAGGGTAGTGCAGATCCCTGAGCAACTTTGAGAGGGTAGCTCAGATCCCTGAGCAACTTTGAGAGGGTAGTGCAGATCCCTGAGCAACTTTGAGAGGGTAGCTCAGATCCCTGAACAACTTTGAGAGGGTAGCTCAGATCCCTGAGCAACTTTGAGAGGGTAGCTCAGATCCCTGAGCAACTTTGAGAGGGTAGCTCAGATCCCTGAGCAACTTTGAGAGGGTAGTGCAGATCCCTGAGCAACTTTGAGAGGGTAGCTCAGATCCCTGAGCAACTTTGAGAGGGTAGCTCAGATCCCTGAGCAACTTTGAGAGGGTAGCTCAGATCCCTGAGCAACTTTGAGAGGGTAGTGCAGATTCCTGAGCAACTTTGAGAGGGTAGCTCAGATCCTTGAAGATTTTACTTCCCTGTAACTCAATACTAAATTTGACCCTTTGAGCTTCTTATCGTCTGATTAATCTATTTTCATGCTCTCAGCCGTGTGCTTGGCCAATAAGAATAGGACAGAATTACCATTAGATTAATCTATATATAAATAACAATAGAATAGACGGTAAATATGCTATCGTCTATGGCCAGACCTGGCGGCAGCGGTCGTCGCAGGCGGAACAGCCAGGGGGAGCCATCGGCGGGAGATCAACAGCAGCCGCAGCAGCAGCGGACGGTTCTCAGCGCCAAGCAGAGCAGGCTGTCCCCGGTGGTGCAGGCTAGCAACTGCAACAGCACAGCCATGGTGCTGCAGAAGACGCCTGTCCAGCAGCAGCAGCATCCGGCGGCTCAGCTGCATCACCTGGGCCATCAGATTCGAACTGATACTGGGCGAAACGATTACTACACAGTCCTAACCCCGGAGGACCTCTGGGACTCCATGCAGCGAGTCATTGACAGTGCCGCTGAGGTGCTGCACTTGCCCAGACAGTACATCCGGCTTCTGCTGAGGGCCTTTCGCTGGGACAAGGACCGACTGCTGGACAGGTGAGTGGGCCGCTGCAACTCTCAGGGTCCTTTAGAGGGCCGCTGCAACTCTCAGGGTCCTTTGGAGGGCCGCTGCAACTCTCAGGGTCCTGTGGGGGCCGCTGCAACTCTCAGGGTCCTTTGGAGGGCCGCTGCAATTCTCAGGATCCTTTGGAGGGCCGCTGCAACTCTCAGGGTCCTTTGGAGGGCCGCTGCAATTCTTAGGATCCTTTAGAGGGCCGCTGCAACTCTCAGGGTCCTTTGGAGGGCCGCTGCGACTCTCGGGGTCCTTTGGAAGGCCGCTGCGACTCTCGGGGTCCTTTGGAGGGCCGCTGCAATTCTTAGGATCCTTTGGAGGGCCGCTGCAACTCTCAAGGTCCTTTGGAGGGCCGCTGCATCTCCCAATTAGAGTCTCAGGTTATCCAACCGATCTGTGCTTTGCCAACCCGCAGCTATTATGAAGCAGACCCAGACGAGTTCCTAGCCAAGTACCACATACCGCAGCAGCAGCAGCAGCAGCAACAAGAAAAGCAGCCGCACAGCTCAGCAGAAATGTGCGAAATCTGCCTGGCCGAATCTCCGAGTTTAAGCGGAGCCGGCTGCGGGCACAGGTTCTGCTCGGACTGCTGGACCGCCTACCTGGAAGAGAAGATGGCATCCAATGGCCAGTTCGATGCGTTCCAATGCCCGGCGCACAGGTGCCCAGCCCAGGCGGACGACTTCTTGGTGGATCAGCACCTGATTAATGGCCGGCTGCGCTCCCAGTACCGCCGATCCATTCTCCAGACCTACGTGTCAAACACTCGCCGTCTGGCCCCGTGCCCCGGCCTCGACTGCGACATGGCCGTCAGCTTGACCGACGACACTGGCGGCCTGGTCTGCCGCGTCACCTGCCGCTGCGGCAAGTCGTTCTGTTTTGCCTGCGGCAACGACTGGCACGAGCCGATTGGCTGCGAGATGCTGCGCAGATGGTTACAGAAGAATGAAGGAGAGTCCATGAATACTCAGTGGTTTCTGGTGCACACTAAGGTAAGTGCGACCGGTGCACAGGTGTGGGCTTCTACTCTTGTTCTGAGGATAATTCCCTTTTTTGTATGCAATAAACTGTGAACTGTCAATGGGATAATTCTCCCCGTTTAGTATGGGATTAACTGTCAATAGGATAATTCTCCCCCTTTTAGTATGGGATAATTCTCCCCCTTTTAGTATGTGATATAAACTGTCAATGGGATAATTCTCCCCCTTTTAGTGTGGGATAAACTGTTAATGGGACAATTCTCCCCCTTTTGTATGGAATGAACTACCAATGGGATAATTCTCCCCCTTTTGTATGGAATGAACTACCAATGGCATAATTCTCCCCTTTTCTATTGGATAAACTGTCAATGGGATAATTCTCCCCTATAAAAGAAGTGACTTGTTCCATTGACAGCTTATCCCCTGTAAAAGAGGAGAATTATCCCATTGACCGTTTATCCCATACAAAAGGGGATACATGTAAACTGTAATTAGGATAATTATATGGGATGAGCTATATAATTAATCTCCTGTTTACCGGCCGCCACCAGCCCTGCCCCAAGTGCCACGCCACCATCGAGAAGGACGGCGGCTGCAACCACATGGTGTGCCGCAACGTGAGCTGTCGCTACGAGTTCTGCTGGGTGTGCATGGGCGAGTGGCAGCCCCATGGCAACCAGTGGTACAATTGCAACAGATTTGACAAGGACCGAGCTGACAAGCTCAAGCAGGCGCAGGCGGTCTCTAGGGACTACCTGGTTCGCTACCTGCACTATTACGATTTGTACATGAATCATCGCCGCTCCATGGAGCTGGAGTCGCGCCTCATTGGCATCATCAGCGCCAAGATGACGGAGATTCAGCAGGCTGGCCTGTCCTGGGTGGAGTGCCGGTTCCTACGCGACGCGGTGGACGCGCTGTGCAAATGCCGCCGGGTGCTCATGTACACCTACGTGTTCGCCTATTACCTGAAGCCCAGCAATCAGCAGAGAATATTTGAGGACAATCAACGCAATCTGCAGCTGACTACCGAGGCACTCAGCGAGGTGCTGGAACGCGAGCTGGACCTCGCTAATCTTCAGCGCCTGAAGCAGAATGTGCAGGATCGCTACCGTTATTGCACTAGCCGGGCGGCTGCACTCCTGCAGCACGTCTACGAGGGCTATCAGGGCGACTGGTGGACCTTCGATATGAATGGCGGCCAGCCTTCGCCTGGAAATCCGAGCGGTTGACCGACTATCTCACTTGGTCGAGCTTAACTATATGACTGTTAATGTGATCGCTCTTGAAGTATTCCATTGCAGAATCCACTCTCAAAAGTAGCTCTCCTTGAAAGCGCCGCTTTAAACTTGCCGCACTTTAAAGTAGTCACTTTGAAGTTGCCGCTTTTTGAAGTTGCCTCTTATTTGAAAAAGCCGCTCTTTGAACTGCCGCTCCTTTGAAGTTGCCGCTCCTTTGAAGTTGCCGCTCTCTGAAGTTGCCGCTCTTTGAAGTTGCCGCTCCTTTGAAGTTGCCGCTCCTTTGAAGTTGCCGCTCTTTGAAGTTGCCACTCCTTTGAAGTTGCCGCTCCTTTGAAGTTGCCGCTCTTTGAAGTTGCCACTCCTTTGAAGTTGCCGCTCTTTGAAGTTGCCACTCCTTTGAAGTTGCCGCTCTTTGAAGTTGCCACTCCTTTGAAGTTGCCGCTCCTTTGAAGTTGCCACTCTTTTGAATTTTCCGCTCATTTGAAACAGCCGCTCTTTTGAATATACCGCTGCTCTCTGCGTCTCTCCCTCCTATTTCAACATTTATTAATATTGTCCCGTCTTTTCGGCCAGTGCTCCCCCAATACAGTTGGCCTTTGGTCAGGCCTTACCCCCTCTCACTTTGTCTTCATTCGAGTCTTCAGCTCATTTATTTATTTATTTATTTATTTATTTTACCTGCGTCGGATTTTGGTAAATCATCACTAACACGGTGGGTTCTTCATGAGAGATTTTAGCTGGTCTCGCGCTCGCTCTGTCTGCAGTTTGTTGTTTTAAATAACTGCAAATTATCCTTTGCGCTCGCACCTGTGCGGCTTTATAAAACCAAACAAGTGAGTTATTATTTTCGTCATTTGCCCAACGAAGCAAAGTCTTAAGCATCAGTTATGGATTTGAAATGAGACATTTTTAGTTTAAAACAAGACAAAAGGAATTTTATTTGAAACGAAAATTAGCACTGGGCATTTTGGCGCATATTAAGTTTCGCTTGTTATAAATGGCGCTTACTTTTTTTACTTGCTTGGTCGAACTAGTTCATTGCGGCACAGTCTGATTTGAGGCTGTATAAAAATGGTCGTTTAAAAACTTTCATTTTCATATGAAAATATACTTATGCAGAGTCTGATTTAGTCTTGCGAATTTGCCAATTCTTTCAAAAACTTATACAATCTATTTTCTTTCTCTTATGTTTTTGTCCGTTCTGGTGCCAGCCAATCAGCGATGAGCGTCACAGTTTGCTGTTCACTGGAAAATTGTACTCGGCATTGGCTACTTCCTTAGCCAGTTATCGACGAGCGCTACACACAGTTGGCTGTTCACTGTACAATTGGCTACTTCCTTAGCGAATCAGCGATGAGCGCCACACACAGTTGGCTGTTCACTGTACAATTGGCTACTTCCTTAGCCAATCAGCGATGAGCGCCACACACAGTTGGCTGTTCACTGTACAATTGGCTACTTCCTTAGCCAATCAGCGATGAGCGCCACACACAGTTGGCTGTTCACTCTACACTGTTCACTGTACAATTGTACTCGGCATTGGCTACTTCCAATCCTTAGCCAATTAGTAATGTCAGTCAAGGTAATATTTGAAAAAAATGTTTAATATAGCCGGGCCATCAATGCGATCAAATAGCAAAAGAATGGTGCCACGTTGTATTTATTATTATATAGACATTTTGGCAAATCAAACGCAGACAGTCGCTAAGAGACAAAAAAGCACAAGCTATTCTGTGTAAAATAGTATGCTCTTATATAATTAGCTAAAATGAAGTTCAAATGACTCATCATGACGTTATAAGCAGTTCAAATGCAGCGTGAAAGCAAAGCGGAAATTTTTTTTCGCAAAAATCAGGTAAGTTTGTTCATTGATCGGGTTGCTGACAGTAGTATATGGGTATAAAAAGCAAAATATATATATTCGCTGAAATCTAAAGTTATAAAACTGATGTAGGAGGCATTTTTGCAGTGACGGTATCGCCTCATCCCTGCCAGTCATAAATAGCGTGTTAGAAGGGGTTTGATAAGAAGATCCCCCTGTGTGCAAGTAGAACGCTGCACTCTCGCTTTTAATATGCATTTTAGAGAAAATAATTTCCCAGTCTTTGAGCGCTTGTAAGTTCGAGTAATTCTGTAGGCCTTTTTGTGCTTGATGCTGCAAAAACGTTTCACGATTCACGGCTCGTTGAATTGTGAAGTAAACGAAAGCAAATTCAAATTCGCGCCAGAAGGAGGGCGTTGTTAAACAAAACTTCAATGCCAATAAAATATCTTGTGAAACACACTAAAGAGAAAAATTCTGAAAAGTCACTGTTAAGCTGAAATTCTGAGCTTGTGGTGAGTTTTTTAAACAGTGTTTCATTTTTTATTAACTAATGCCCGTGTCTTTGTTGAAAATTTGAACTCACGGAACGAAATTGTAAAGGGAATTTATCCAAGGGCACAGGTTGATGAAAATACAGAACAGCCAAGCAAGCAGAGATAATATCGGAAACTGATTTACTGAATGCTATAAAAAATGCAAAAAAATATTTTGAAGATAAATTTTCCCAGATGAAATACTATAAAGATGTTCTTTATTCGGCCTTCAAAAAGCCCTTTTCTTTGCTTCCTAGCCTCAGAAGGTCACAAGCAATAAAAGTGCAAGAATAACGGCAGCAGCTGTCAACATGAAGGCAATGTGCCGCCTGCGACGGTAACTCGCTGCGCTGTTTAGATGCTGGACTACAGAATCTGGTCGCTCGTCAGCTGTTGCACCTTCACCACTGGCCGTTGTCGGCTGTTTCGAAGGTTGCCTGGTCACCATCGGCATCGCCTGGCCAGCCGGGAGGTCGCCGGTGCCGTGAATCAGCAGCGACCAGCTGTGCAGGGTGGCTGCGGGACGGGATGAACCAAATTCATGCAATGTACCGAGGACTTCTTTTAGAGGCAGGGGGGTTGTGTGCACCCTGGCGCACTTTAAGCGACATAGGCACACAACCGGCGAGAGGCATTACTGCCCATTCCGCCGACTCCCCTGAGCAGGCACACAAGCGCGCGGATACGTACGCAGGCACACACTCACACAGGAGTGTACAGCGGCCCTAACTTTATATTATCGTTAGGCATGTACACTTCACTGCGCCTTGGGGGGTTGGCTCTCAAGGCCGTTAATTGCACGAGCAGAGCCAAGCCGAGATTCCAATTCAGCCCCAAATTAATGTGACTGCACTTGGAATCGAGCCTGGGTCGCTGGCACACCAGAGCAGCTGAAAATCATCTCGCTTGGAGGGTGGAACTTTTGACTGAGTAAATAAGAAAGGCACAGCATATCAAAAGATCAACATTGGGTTTGTCTCCATCAAAAGCAATGACAAATTTTGTATTGACCTAAATGTATCTCCCTCATGTCTTTTTTAGGTCAAATCCACCTCAAATTTTACAAGAAACGTAGTATCCCGTCCTTCTTCCGTACTTCAGTAGTCCTTGCAATGTTCATGTAATTAGACCACGCTTTGAGCTCCTGCTGCAAAATTAATACCCACTCTAAATCATAAACACAGGTGAGACAACGTTTGAACCTCTCACTCCCCAATGCCTCCGACTAATGCATTACAAAACAACCTGACCCTGAAGAACCACTTCTGTACGTGTGAACTAATAATAACAATAATATACATGAGCTGCCTCAAAAGTATCTCACTCACCTAAGCACCCGTCGCAGCGAATGACGAGCTGCCACGTGCCTCTGGAAGGCTCGCCCCAATTATGCACGGTCATAAATGGCCATTGGTGAAAGCCGCCTGGGTTCTGGAGCGGCAACGTTTGGGCGCGGCGGCTTTGTTAGATTTTTATCTAAAGTGTGTCTTTCATCAACCCCATGCTCATGCGGGGCAGAGCAACTCAGCGCCACGGACCCCCGGTTCGATCCCGTGCGCGGCCCACATTCATTCTTGGGGAGTTGGTTGTCGCCAACCAACCCCCAAGGCACGGAGAGTGTACATGCCTGACTGATTAGAAAGCCAAGGCTGCTGTACACCCTGTGTGAGCGAGTGTATGAGTGCGTGCCTGCGTACACTATCCACACGCTTGAATGTGCTCAAGAGTCCGCGGAACAGGCAGAACCGTCACAGAGCTATCGACGAAGACGCTGTGCCAGGGTGTCCACATTCCCGCTTTTCATCCATCCTCACCCCCACGCATCCCCTAAACTCGCCTTGTCCTTCGGCCTCCGGCTGAGCAGCTGGCTGACGGTGCCCAGCGGCGAGTGCAGCCACATCTGCACACCGCCCCGTCGCGTGGCCGTTAGCGCCACCCTGACCTGCACGTGCTCAACGAAGGCCACCTCCCTGCTGGGGCTCAGACTGGCGCATCCGTCGGTTGCGAGTCGAAATGTCCGCTCGAAGCCGTCCTCAACGCTAACCGAGAGGCCCTCCTGGCCGCCCGCGTCGCAGCTGCGCAGCCGCGGCACCGAGCGCCACGTCCGGGCCAGCCGGACCATCGCCAGCGCGTCCATCAGGCCGTAGCCGAACTCGTGCGACACCTTTTTACCGACGCCGTTGATTCTCCAGGTGGTGCGCAGGTAATCTGACGGATTCGACGAGCGCACGGTCAGGTGTTGAACGTCGCGCCAGCCGAGGCCCGGGTTGGCTGACAGGGCGAGCGACACGATGCCGGCAGCGATTGGGGCGCTGGCGCTGGTGCCGGTGTGGTTCTCCGTGCACCGGCCGTGCAGGTCGGTGGTCACCATGGCTCGCTCCTGGAGGCCGCTGTCGCCGCTGGGTTGGCAAGAAACGGACGGGAACGGGGGCTGAGTTTTAAACAAAGTGCGAAAGTGCTCAAACGTCAGCACACTGTATGAATGGTTGAGAGCTGCTCAAACGTCAGCACACTATGAATGGTTGAGAGCTGCTCAAACGTCAGCACACTGTATGATGGTTGAGAGTTGCTCAAACGTCAGCACACTGTATGAATGGATAGTTGAGAGCTGCTCAAACGTCAAGACACTATGAATGGATAGTTGAGAGCTGCTCAAAAGTCAGCACACTGTATGAATGGATAGTTGAGAGCTGCTCAAAAGTCAGCACACTGTATGAATGGATAGTTGAGAGCTGCTCAAACGTCAGCACACTGTATGAATGGATAGTTGAGAGCTGCTCAAAAGTCAGCACACTGTATGAATGGATAGTTGAGAGCTGCTCAAAAGTCAGCACACTGTATGAATGGATGGTTGAGAGCTGCTCAAAGGTCAGCACACTGTATGAATGGATGGTTGAGAGCTGCTCAAAGGTCAGCACACTGTATGGATGGATGGTTGAGAGCTGCTCAAACGTCAGCACACTGTATGAATGGATGGTTGAGAGCTGCTCAAACGTCAGCACACTGTATGAATGGATGGTTGAGAGCTGCTCAAAGGTCAGCACACTGTATGAATGGATGGTTGAGAGCTGCTCAAAAGTCAGCACACTGTATGGATGGATGGTTGAGAGCTGCTCAAACGTCAGCACACTGTATGAATGGATGGTTGAGAGCTGCTCAAAAGTCAGCACACTGTATGAATGGATGGTTGAGAGCTGCTCAAAGGTCAGCACACTGTATGAATGGATGGTTGAGAGCTGCTCAAAGGTCAGCACACTGTATGAATGGATGGTTGAGAGCTGCTCAAACGTCAGCACACTGTATGAATGGATGGTTGAGAGCTGCTCAAAAGTCAGCACACTGTATGAATGGATGGTTGAGAGCTGCTCAAAGGTCAGCACACTGTATGGATGGTGAGAGCTGCTCAGCAGCCAAAGCACTGCTCGGTAGTCGTTAATAGTAGCCTAAAACAGCAACAGACTCAAAACTGACAAGCCCCAACCTGGAGTACGTAGCCGCTAGCGTGGAAGAGCAGGACTCGCTGTACCAGGGCACGGTCCCGGACTCGGACACAGCGCCAACGGACAGGGTGTAGATGCTGTTCGTGTAGCCGTCCGTGTTACAGTTGTCCTCTCGGCCGCCGTTGCCGCTGGCCCAGACGAACACGGAGCCAAGGCCCTGTCTGCCACGGGCGACGCCAAGCGAGAACGCCATCTGGGTCAAGCGGCCGGGGCCTTCGAGTGTTGCGCCGTCGTCGCTGGGTCCCCAGCTGGACGAGTACACGTGGATGTGCTGGGGCTGGTGGCCTACCGACAGGGTCTCCACTGTATCCGTGATTTCGCCATCAAGCATTCGGATGGCTGCGGAGACGGGGCAAGCATTAAAATTGATAGCTAGCTGTCAAGCTGTCAAGCTGCCAAGTTAAATTAATTCGACAATGTGAAATTTCGACCTTCTGGAAGGGAATCCTAATCCATTGAAAGCCCCTTGCTTCAAATGGCTTTGATTACTAAAGGGGAAATGCTAAACAAAAAGGAATTTCCTGTCTAAAACTAGTCAGGAATCCTAGCCAAGGGAATTCCCTGTTTTTGATTATTCAGGGGAATCCTAAGCACAGGGAATTCCCTGTCTTCGATTATTCAGGGGAATCCTAAGCAAAGAAAATTCCCTGACTTCGATTATTGAGGGGAATCCTTACAATTGGGAATTCCCTGTCTTCGATTATTCAAGGGAATCCTAAGCAAAGAAAATTCCCTGACTTCGATTATTGAGGGGAATCCTTACAATTGGGAATTCCCTGTCTTCGATTATTCAAGGGAATCCTAAGCAATGGGAATTCCCTGTCTTCAATTATTCAGGGGAATCCTAAGCAAAGAAAATTCCCTGTCTTCGATTATATTCAAGGGAATCCTAAGCAATGGGAATTCCATAATCAATTGCTAATAATTGGTCTGTGGGAATCCACTGGAGATTCCCCCGCCTCTAGTCAGTCAGAAAGGAAATCCACCAGGAGGAGATCCGCTACCTCCAATCCTGGACCGAAAAGCCACGCCCGGGATGCAGATGGAGTTATTGGCCTGTGCAGCGATCTGACCGGCGCAGCGAGTTCCGTGTCTGGAAATTTTTTTCGTTGATTATAATTAGTTTTATGTTTAAAAAGTGGTGTACTTCGCTCAATAAAACAAGCTAGAAAATATAAGTCAGATTTTCCTCATCTTTCTACTATTAGTATAAGAAATGGATTTTTTCAAACAAAAAAAGAAATCGACCAACTTGTTTTCGTCTTTGGCTGTTGGCCGATAAGTGGGATCCGGGTCGTTGCCGTTCACGTCGAATGAAGCTCTGGAGTCCTGCGGGAGTGAATGTGCTTGAAAAGTGTTTAACTATAGCGGTTTCGGTGTACACGCACTGCTGAGCAGGGTAGCTCACGAGTAGCTCAGGCAGATTCCGTGAGCTATCACAAACATTTGGAGTGCACCCGGGGAGGCTTTTGAGATGGAAAAAGTCAGGTTCTTTGTACATCCTGTGTGCGTTGTGCGTAATTATCTGTGTGCGTTCTCAGGGGCAGCGGGACGGGCCTGACTGCTTGCCTCCATGCTGGCTGCTGGTCCGCGGTTGCCTTGAGTTTTGGCAGCGTCTGAGGCCCCAGGTGAATCTTCATCAGTTCCCCTGGTCCTCCAGTGACTCTTTAATACTTCTGGGTCCTCCGATACTTCAGGTGTCTATCCTGACTCTTCAGGTGTCTATCATGATCCTTCAGGTGTTTATCGTAATCCTTCAGGTGTTTATCGTAATCCTTCAGGTGTGTATCGTAATCCTTCAGGTGTCTATCGCAATCCTTCAGGTGTGTATCGTAATCCTTCAGGTGTCTATCGTAATCCTTCAGGTGTGTATCGTAATCCTTCAGGTGTCTATCGTAATCCTTCAGGTGTCTATCGTAATCCTTCAGGTGTTTATCGTAATCCTTCAGGTGTGTATCGTAATCCTTCAGGTGTTTATCGTAATCCTTCAGGTGTGTATCGTAATCCTTCAGGTGTTTATCGTAATCCTTCAGGTGTTTATCGTAATCCTTCAGGTGTTTATCGTAATCCTTCAGGTGTTTATCGTAATCCTTCAGGTGTGTATCGTAATCCTTCAGGTGTCTATCGTAATCCTTCAGGTGTGTATCGTAATCCTTCAGGTGTCTATCGTAATCCTTCATGTGTCAATCCTGGCTCCTGAAGGTGTCTATCGTGATCCTTCAGGTGTCTATCGTAATCCTTCAGGTGTCTACGCTCGTATCGTAATCCTTCAGGTGTCAATCTTGGTCCTTCAGGTGTCCACCCTTATCCTTCAAGTATCTACCCTAATAGTATCTATCCTGTTGCTTCAGGTGTCTACCCTGATCCTTCAGGTGTCTGTCCTGCTCCTTCAGGTGTCTGTCCCGATCCTTCAGGTATCTATCTATCCTGATCCTTCATGTGTCTTTGATTTTTTGCAGTCAGGGACAACTAAAACTACCGACGCGAAACAGAGAATTGAGAATAGAAACCATACCATAGAAACTGAGAATTTCGTGGAACTCCTTACAGAATTGATTTCATAATCGCCCCCCTGCCAGCACTGTTGACCTACTTTGCCCGCGGAGAATGTCTAAGAATGCCCGAAATGCGCTGGTAGCGGTGTACCAGCAGCTCCCCTTATCAGCAGCTGATCGGGCGGCCTCGAGGCCAAGGAATTGAAGTGTTAACTGCTGACCAAATCTGCATAGCTGCTAGGCTAATAAGTGTCGAGGCTACGAGGAACAATAAACAACCGATGCGCGTGCGTGCGGTCGTCACGGAGGCAGCGTCAGGAGAGAAGTGAGGCCAAGCCAGACTGATTAAGAATTTTTTTGATTTGCCTAGTAGCATAGGCAAAGCGAGATATTAAGTTTCTGATGCTATATTGCGCGGCGCATCTGAAGGCTGCGTACGGCTGTTCAGTCCAAGGACTGGGGGGTCGCCACACACACCCTCAATTACCCCAGCTAATGCTGGCACCCATTTTGAAGCAATGCAGAGTTAAGTGTCTTGCTCAAGGACACAGATTGTTCCGAGTAAAGTCGAGAATCGAACCGCCGACCTTCAAGTCGCGAGTCGGACGCTCTGACCACTAGGCTGCAGCCCCGTCGCTTTCTACCGCCAGTTGTGTAGTTGATAAAATACAAACACTGACTGATTGACCAACGCTGACTTCTAGAGGGGGGGAATTAGTGTAAACCTGTCTGGGTTCGCCATGCCCGCAAACAGAGGGCTTACATAAGATTTCAGAAATAGCACTGAGCGTCTTAGTTTAGCCTGGTTCAACCCGGTCCAATAGCCGGCTCTATAGGTTTAGAGCTCCATGGTTTTACAACAGGATAATATATTACAGAATCCGCTTACAGTAAGGCGAGAGAATTCTGCAAAATTTTTTATTTCCGGTCCTCGTACAGCGGCCGTGGCGGCCTGCAGAGAGAGGCAGCGCAGAACTGGGGCGACATTTTCCCCCCTCTTCTACTTTTTCACAACTTTTACCCTCGCCCACCGGTTGAAGAGGCAGCGACATTCCTGGGAAGTGGCTTGGACACCGGAGGGCTCCGAGCCGCGCTGACCATGTCAAAAGATGTGGCAGTTGTTGTCGGCAAGTCAAAAAAATTCTCTCTCTCCGCTGCAGCAGAAGCAGAAGAAGCGGAGGACGAATGACCACCCAAAAAAGGTTGGATTTCTGGCCCCGGTCTGCTTGGATCCCAAGTTTTATTGCTGTCGCGCACAGCTGCACGGCTGGCGACTTTCATTGCGTGATTTATACCGCCAGTTATGCAGCAGATCGTGACGGTCCCTCAAACTGACTTTTCTGGGTGATCTTGCGTTCAAAATGAGTCCCGTTAATCCCTGCTGTGTCTCTCGTTAATTAACCGGTCTTTCAGGTGTATATTTGGATCCTTTGGGTGTCTGTCTCCGTCCTTCAGGTGTCTATATACCATTCAGTTGTTTATCGTGATCATTCAGGTGTCTATCCTGACTCTTCAGGTGTCTATCATGATCCTTCAGGTGTCTATCCTGAGCCTTCAGGTGTCTATATTGATCCTTCAGGTGTCTATCCTAGTCCTTCATGTGTCTATATTGATCCTTCAGGTGTTTATCTTGGTCCTTCAGGTGTCTATCCTGGTCCTTCAGGTGTCTATCCCGGTCCTTCAGGTGTCTATCCTGGTCCTTCAGGTGTCCATCCCGGTCCTTCAGGTGTCTATCCTGGTCTTTCAGGTGTCTATCCTGGTCCTTCAGGTGCCTATCCTGATCCTTCAGTTATCTACCTTGATCCTTCAGGTGTCTATCCGATTTTTCAGGTGTCCCGCCCAAAAAAAGTTACGTTGACAAAGTTAAAATCCAAACTGCGATCGAAAATTTCAGGCAATACAAAGCAGACAACTGAGTCGGTAAAGAACTCAATGACTTTCTATACATCTCGCCCTCCAACTACCAGCGGTCCTTGGAAAATAATAATCAACCCAATTCTGCATTCCACTTGATCCCCATGTAAATGTATTTAATAACTTACGTAGTTCTCTCTCAGGTCCGGGTGCTCCATGTCGATGCCGTCGTCCAGCACGCTGACCACCACGCCCTGCCCGTGGTAGCCCAGCCGCCAGGCGCCGGCGATGTTCATGCTCGGTGCCGGGACTCCGCCAGGATGCCGACGTCTTGGCGACTGCGGCTCCTGCTGAAGATCGGGTAGTGTAGATGTTTTGAGTGTGCTGGCATAACTTTTGTGCTTGCCAGCCTAGCCGCCATGCTCTCCAACTCACTTCCGCTCTCTCCGACTCACTTCCGCTCTCTCTAAAACTCACTTCCGCTCTCTCCAAAACTCTCTTCCCCTCTCTCCAACTCACTTCCGCTCTCTCCAAAACTCACTTCCGCTCTCTCCAACTCACTTCCGCTCTCTCCAAAACTCACTTCCGCTCTCCCGAACTCTCTTCCGCTCTCTCCAAAACTCACTTCCGCTCTCTCCAAAACTCACTTCCGCTCTCTCCAAAACTCACTTCCGCTCTCTCCAACTCACTTCCACTCTCTCCTAATCACTTCCACTCTCTCCAAAACTCACTTCCTCTCTCCCCAACTCACTTCCGCTCTCTCCAAAACTCACTTCCGCTCTCGCCAACTCACTTCCGCTCTCTCTAACTCTCTTCCGCTCTCCCCAACTCACTTCCGCTCTCTCCAAAACTCTCTTCCGCTCTCCCCAACTCACTTTCGCTCTCTCCAACTCTCTTCCGCTCTCTCCAACTCACTTCCGCTCTCTCCAACTCACTTCCGCTCTCTCCAACTCACTTCCGCTCTCTCCGACTCACTTCCGCTCTCTCTAAAACTCACTTCCGCTCTCTCCAAAACTCTCTTCCCCTCTCTCCAACTCACTTCCGCTCTCTCCAAAACTCACTTCCGCTCTCTCCAACTCACTTCCGCTCTCTCCAAAACTCACTTCCGCTCTCCCGAACTCTCTTCCGCTCTCTCCAAAACTCACTTCCGCTCTCTCCAAAACTCACTTCCGCTCTCTCCAAAACTCACTTCCGCTCTCTCCAACTCACTTCCACTCTCTCCTAATCACTTCCACTCTCTCCAAAACTCACTTCCTCTCTCCCCAACTCACTTCCGCTCTCTCCAAAACTCACTTCCGCTCTCGCCAACTCACTTCCGCTCTCTCTAACTCTCTTCCGCTCTCCCCAACTCACTTCCGCTCTCTCCAAAACTCTCTTCCGCTCTCCCCAACTCACTTTCGCTCTCTCCAACTCTCTTCCGCTCTCTCCAACTCACTTCCGCTCTCTCCAACTCACTTCCGCTCTCTCCAACTCACTTCCGCTCTCGCCAACTCACTTCCGCTCTCTCCAACTCACTTCCGCTCTCTCCAACTCTCTTCCGCTCTCTCCAAAACTCACTTCCGCTCTCTCCAAAACTCACTTCCGCTCTCTCCAACTCACTTCCGCTCTCTCCAAAACTCACTTCCGCTCTCCCGAACTCACTTCCGCTCTCTCCAAAACTCACTTCCGCTCTCTCCAAAACTCACTTCCGCTCTCTCCAAAACTCACTTCCGCTCTCTCCAACTCACTTCCACTCTCTCCTAATCACTTCCACTCTCTCCAAAACTCACTTCCTCTCTCCCCAACTCACTTTCGCTCTCTCCAACTCTCTTCCGCTCTCTCCAACTCACTTCCGCTCTCTCCAACTCACTTCCGCTCTCTCCAACTCTCTTCCGCTCTCTCCAAAACTCACTTCCGCTCTCTCCAAAACTCACTTCCGCTCTCTCCAACTCTCTTTCGCTCTCCCCAACTCACTTCCGCTCTCTCCAAAACTCACTTCCGCTCTCTCCAACTCACTTCCGCTCTCTCCAACTCTCTTCTGCTCTCTCCAAAACACTCTTCCGCTCTCTCCAACTCACTTCCGCTCTCTCCAAAACTCACTTCCGCTCTCCCGAACTCACTTCCGCTCTCTCCAAAACTCACTTCCGCTCTCCCGAACTCTCTTCCGCTCTCTCCAAAACTCACTTCCGCTCTCTCCAACTCACTTCCGCTCTCTCCAAAACTCTCTTCCGCTCTCCCCAACTCACTTTCGCTCTCTCCAACTCTCTTCCGCTCTCTCCAACTCACTTCCGCTCTCTCCAACTCACTTCCGCTCTCGCCAACTCACTTCCGCTCTCTCCAACTCACTTCCGCTCTCTCCAACTCACTTCCGCTCTCTCCAACTCACTTCCGCTCTCTCCAACTCACTTCCGCTCTCTCCAAAACTCACTTCCGCTCTCTCCAAAACTCACTTCCGCTCTCTCCAACTCTCTTCCGCTCTCCCCAACTCACTTCCGCTCTCTCCAAAACTCACTTCCGCTCTCTCCAACTCACTTCCGCTCTCTCCAACTCTCTTCCGCTCTCTCCAAAACTCACTTCCGCTCTCTCCAACTCACTTCCGCTCTCTCCAAAACTCGCTTCCGCTCTCTCCAACTCACTTCCGCTCTCTCCAACTCTCTTCCGCTCTCTCCAAAACTCACTTCCGCTTTCTCCAAAACTCACTTCCGCTCTCTCCAAAACTTACTTCCGCTCTCTCCAACTCACTTCCTCTCTCTCCGACTCACTTCCGCTCTCTGCAAAACTCACTTCCGCTCTCTCCAACTCACTTCCGCTCTCTCCAAAACTTACTTCCGCTCTCTCCAACTCACTTCCGCTCTCTCCAAAACTCAATTCCGCTGTCTCCAAAACTCACTTCCGCTCTCTCCAACTCACTTCCGCTCTCTGCAAAACTCACTTCCGCTCTCTCCAAAACTCACTTCCGCTCTCTCCAACTCACTTCCGCTCTCTGCAAAACTCACTTCCGCTCTCTCCAACTCACTTCCGCTCTCTCCAACTCTCTTCGCTCTCTGCAAAACTCACTTCCGCTCTCTCCAACTCTCTTCCGCTCTCTCCAACTCACTTCCGCTCTCTTCAAAACTCTTGCGCTCCTATTAACTTTTTTTCGCCTTCCCAACTTCTCTTCCTCTAAACTAAAGCAGCACTCTTCAATCATTCCTTTAAACTTTAATTGATGTTTGAAGTTTCTTTATTAATTTACTCTTAACTTCTCTTATACTTAGCCGTCATTTTTCCACATCATCGCTTTTGACCGCTTCCAGAATCTCTAGTCCTACAACAATAAATATTAAACAGCAACTCACCAGATACCACATTTTCGACCACTTTTCGTCGTTCATAAACACCGGAGCTGCTGAACGTTTGAATCGGCGAAGGATTCTCTGTTGCTCGGCCCAGACAACCTGGGGGGGGGGGGTTGCGACGGTGTTGACATTCTGGGTGCAGCAAGCTAAATCTACATTAAGATAAAAAATAATAAAAATTGCGGGACCGTTGTGGACACCCTCGCAAAAAACATCATCTGGCCCTGGCATCATCTACAAACCAGTACTGAGCCGATTCTGCCCATTCCGCTGACTCCTGAATCTGTCAGATTTTTACAATCTGCCGTCAAGTGGCGGAGAATATCGAAAAATCACAATTCGATTCGCTGTTCCTACACTGACGGCAGCGTCCCGTGTGAGCTCAGCTCCAATATGCCTACGGTAAATGCAATTATGAATGTATCAAACGTTTTGTCTGGAGACTGGCACTGTACTCACATTGAGATAAGCTAGACTGTAGCTGATGCCAAACCAATTAGCTCTGCCAATTAGCTTGTAGAGCAGCCCTGAATTTGAGCTCACATAGGAGTATTTGCTCAAGGTCTGATCCTTATCGGTAATTAAACCATTTTTGAGCCTAAGCCCCCGCTAGATTACTGCTTTCTAGGCCAACATTACAACTTCGCATCAAGGTTTATGTAAACAACAGAATTTTACGAGTACAAATAGTCAAATTTTGAGTCTCATTGTTAGTCTATTTTCAAATACAATTAATATGAGATTAGTATGAGTATTAGATGTAGCTAAGTTGAATAACGGCGGTAGATTGTTTAGCATTTAAAATAGCTGAGTTAAATAATGGTAGATGGTTGGATAATCCACACTTATTTCACGCTAACGTAAAGATAAGAGGTGGTGTTGGATTGATAATGATAGATAATGGAACAGCAGTCACATGATCAAATTCGAACAATCGTGGGTTTGGGTGAAGTACTCGGTCCTATTCTAGATTCAAGACAATCGCAAATCCTGTGGTGTTGGATTTGTGGCTGTACTCTGGGGCAGGCAGGGCAGGACAAGGAATAGTCTAGGGTCTGTGTGCGTTATGTACAGTGCTTAGAAAACCTCTACCCTCCTCCGTCAACCTCCCCCAGCCTGATAGCAGTGTACATTGGTGTTCAATAACAATGAGTGTACATTGGGGTCAGGGAGTGAAACAAGCGATAACAGATCCTAACTTACGACAGTTTCCGATAACAGCAATCGCTCCAGATAGGGCTTGTATGTCTGCCGTGACTTGGAGCGTCTAACGCGTCTCGTTGGCAGTTTGAAGTGAAATATTCCGGGCAGAATCTGAAAGTGTTGGGCGAATGGCGAAGGAAAGCACTTATTGCTTACTTTTTTAACGTTCGATAAAAATCAATGCCAGCTTCTTAAACCGCATCATGCCAGCTTCTATATACGAGCGTAATATTATATAATTTTTCATGTTTAACTATGCAGCTTTTGCAGCTGAAATTTGGCACGCTCCGGTGCCTGTCTTGTGCAATTTGACCCACTATTTTCGTAGCTCGTGCTTGCAGAGCCGCTGGCAGAAGTATTCAAGCATAGTAAGCATGCAAAGTTTGACTATTCCTATCCAATTTTGCGGTAGAGCTGATTGTAACATTATTCTGAAGCTGTCTTCGTTTCTTCGGCAGCCCAGCCAGTCATCCAGTCTTCCTGATATGGGCCCTCGGATAAACATTGTTTGTTCGCCAAGCGCATGTAAAGATAGGCACACTTGCATGCATAAACTAATTTTTTTGTTCTACTTGCGATCGGAGAAGCCTACGAAACACACCCCTTCCAATCGGTGTGCGCTGATGCCGTTCTTTAGCGGAATGAGTTCAGCAAAGTTTAGTGTAAAAGGCTAGAGGCTAAGTTTTTTTAATTGATTTTCTACTCCGGGAGGGGAAGGCCGAGCAGCGAGAAAGGAGAAGGTGAATAAAAAAGAACGAAGTTTTACGAGGCCGAATCCTCTTATTTCACAGGACTGAGTTTTCATGAGACAAAACTGAGATAACATAAGCTAAGGCAGAGACATCATGAGATAAGACTCGATATATCATGAGATAAGACTAAATATCATGAAACAATACCAAAAATTCATGTAAGCCTTCTACATGTATAGATTGCCTTTCCAACATTGTAAACTGTGCCAGCGACCTATGCAAAGCAGATGACAGAAAAAGATTAAAACAATTCGCTAAAAGCGAACGAAGTAAAATTTTAGATAGATGTGATATAGCTCGAAAAAATGGAATGAGAATTAATTATCAGAGATAGGCCATCAGATCTAAACTGGAGTTTAAAATTCGTAGACGAAGATGTTTTCAAAGAAAAGTTGGTTTGCACTTTACTAGCTCAACCGAGAAACAGCTGTTTTTGCTCGCATACTTCTGTGTTCTGCCGTCATAGCCTACGCACATAATAATGAAAGTTTGGACAGCTAAGGCTAGGAGACAGATTCAAAAAGGCGCAGTAATTCAGTAAAGGAAATATTTTTCAAGTGACATTGTCGCGCACATAGCTCTGACATGCCGAAGAGCATAAAATACAGTTTTGATAGTTATTTAGTCCGTATAAGACCAGGGCTTTGTGCTAAGTTGCAGGCAGAGTTTTTTCAATTGAATTCATTCAAAGAAGGCTCGTCACGGCTCTCATCTGTAGCACACGATTGTACCGTAATTTTTTATACTTCCTTCTATGTGGACTAACTAACTAACTAACTAACTAACTAACTAACTAACTAACTAACTAACTAACTAACTAACTAACTAACTAACTAACTAACTAACTAACTAACTAACTAACTAACTAACTAACTAACAAACTAACAAACTAACAAACTAACAAACTAACAAACTAACAAACTAACAAACTAACAAACAAACAAACTAACTAACTAACTAACTAACTAAAAAACTAACAAACTAACAAACTAACAAACTAACAAACTAACTAACCAACCAACCAACCAACCAACCAACCAACCAACCAACCAACCAACCAACCAACCAACCAACCAACCAACCAACCAACCAACCAACCAACCAACCAACCAACCAACCAACCAACCAACCAACCAACCAACCAACCAACCAACCAACCAACCAACCAACCAACCAACCAACCAACCAACCAACCAACCAACCAACCAACCAACCAACCAACCAACCAACCAACCAACCAACCAACCAACCAACCAACCAACCAACCAACCAACCAACCAACCAACCAACCAACCAACCAACCAACAAACCAACCAACCAACCAACCAACCAACCAACCAACCAACCAACCAACCAACCAACCAACCAACCACTTCTGCAAAAGAGAAAGCAAATATTGATAGAAAGATCCGTACCTCTCCGAGGAATTCAAATCCACGCCGTCGGGCAACTGCCATGGCTACTGGAGGCCCGCCCTGAACTTCAACTGCCCAGTAGAGCGAGAAGCCGCCATCAGGTCCGGACGAGCTGGGAACAGCGGCCAGTAGGGCCGGCAAAGGAAACAATGAGAAAAGCAGCAAGTGAAGCAGCATTGAAATTGCACAAAAGTAAACTAATACTGAAGCCTGGATTTTTCAACAGCTTTTCCAGATGCTCCATCATGAGAGGCATTTAAGGTCGTCAGCTATATGCATCTTCATTTGACACTGTCTGTGATTGGCTGACGACACTCGTCATCTTGAAGACCACGCAAAACTCCTGACTCTCTACTGTATAAAGTAGCATTGTGTGCAAACATTGCTTTTGGTAATCGTTTTGTTTACTTTGTGGTACTGGCGCCTCTGGTGCTGGCGCCTCTGTTGCTGGCGCCTCTGGTGCTGGCGCCTCTGGTGCTGGCGCCTCTGGTGCTGGCGCCTCTGGTGCTGGCGCCTCTGGTGCTGGCGCCTCTGGTGCTGGCGCCTCTGGTGCTGGCGCCTCTGGTGCTGGCGCCTCTGGTGCTGGCGCCTCTGGTGCTGGCGCCTCTGGTGCTGGCGCCTCTGGTGCTGGCGCCTCTGGTGCTGGCGCCTCTGGTGCTGGCGCCTCTGGTGCTGGCGCCTCTGGTGCTGGCGCCTCTGGTGCTGGCGCCTCTGGTGCTGGCGCCTCTGGTGCTGGCGCCTCTGGTGCATCCAATAAAAAGCCTGTCTATAACCCTGAAGAGCCCTAAACCTTAAAGAATTCTTAATAAATTCATTCACCCTTGAGGCGCTCTCTGTCTTGTCTGCTTTCTCTCGAACGGCGGGAATTTCAAATAACTTTTCTATGCTCTTTCGGACTCGTCTTTAACTAAGCGCTTTTCAACGCCACACTTTGCCTTTCCCCATATGCGTACTTCAGCCTATTGCAAACCAGAGCCAATTGTCTGACTGGAGTGGACAGGCAGACAGACCCATAGGCAACTGAAAGCGCACAGATTCCACAGCATGCTCTTTAAAAGCGAGCCCTCAATGAGAGAAGGCGAGAGCATATGAAGAGACAGCAGCGTTAGAAGATTCATACCAAATGCCGATAAGCTGCGAGCAAAGGGTACCTTTCAAAATACCTGATGGCTTGGTCTGCCAGGTGATCAAATTCGTGTGGCTATGCATCCTGTTAGCGTCATCAAATGCCACTGGAGACGCGCCAGCAACCGCCGTCAAACTGGTGGACGGATTCAGTAGCAACGAGGGCACCGTTATGCTCCTGTTCAACTCTACTTGGGGCCCGGTCTGCGACGACGGATGGAATCTGGATGCCGCATCAGTGGCCTGCCGGCAGGCTGGCTTTGGACCGGCCATGACCTACACTACTGGGAACCGCTACCGTACCCGGCTCAGGGGTGAGTGGCTGGTCAAGGAGGCTCTGGCGGGTGACGATTGTGAAAAAATGTATGGTATTTATGTGACACCGAGAGAGTGCTTATTATGGACACTACTGGGTTGATGGGGTGCTTGCTCGCTGCATGGGCCCTAGACTAATAGGGTGGTTCGCTGCATGGACCCTGGATTGATAGGGGTGGGTGCTGCATGGACCCTGGATTGATAGGGGTCGGTGCTGCATGGACCCTGGATTGATAGGGGTGGGTGCTGCATGGACCCTGGATTGATAGGGGTGTGTACTGCATGTACCCTGGATTGATAAGGGTGGGTGCTGCATGGACCCTAGGTTGATAGGGGTGGGTGCTGCATGTACCCTGGATTGATAGGGTGTGTGCTATCGATTTCTAGGAATCAAACTACTATAGCATTAAAAAACGATCCAACGCAGCCGATGTGATGCACCTGGACGACGTCAGGTGCACTGGTACTGAGACTGCCCTCACTGACTGCCGCAGCCGGCCCCTTGGGCAGCACGATTGTCGGGCAAATTTTGAGGCAGCCGGTGCTCGCTGCTCGGTGCTGGGACCGTCGAGGACCCCGGCGCCTGATTGGAATCCCTTGCGACTTGAAGGGGCCAGCCGGGAGTGGCTTGCCAACATGTCTCGGGTGAGCATCAAACCGGGTGTCTTAAAAAATAACCTAAAGTGCTCAAGTTGAAAGAGTTCTCGAATTGAAAAAGAGCTCAGCGCTGAGATGAATAGTCCTTAGTAATGTTGACAAGCCCCTCCCCCCGCAGTCAACTTTCCGCCTTCAAGGAGTGAGCTACGGTCACGGCAGCAGCCTTGCAGTCATCGCTGAAGTGTCCAACGGTCCAGCAGGTGCCGTTTGCGTCGACGATGTCACTCTCCGAGAGGCCAACGTCATCTGCCGACAGCTGGGCGCCGGTCAATACGGCAGGTTTCTGCACTCGGTGGGTTGGAATGTCAAACATTTGCGCTCTGTCTTAGCCATAAAAAGTGATCAACTTGAAAGTTCCGCTTTTTCAACAGTTCCAAATTTCTGATCTCACGCTCGACGGTCTGACGAACTCGAGCCGACCGGTTCTGTTGCTGGGCAACTGCTTGGGAAATGAGACTCTGACACGACAGTGCGTTGTCTATAAAAGCAACCGAGGAGTGCCGTGCAAATCTTCGGCGCTAGCTTTGGGTGTCACCTGTACATCAGGTAACTGTTAGATGAGGTGAGGTGAGGTGAGGTGAGGTAAATTGAGGTGAGTTGAGAAAGGATGAGATGTGGTGAGGTGAGATGACGTGAGTTGAGGTGAAGTCGAATGAGACTTAATATCACTTAAAATCATTCGCAGGCCAATAGTTCTGATAGGCTGAATCTTGATTCTCATCCTTTAGACCTACCGGATCTCGTGCCAGACACCCAGGCGCTTCAGACTTCTGTCTACCTGGCCAAGGTTCCCTTGTACTACATGGCCTGCGCTCTGGAGGAAAATTGCGCATCGCCGATGGCCTTCGAGTTGCAGAAAAATGACCCGCGTTAGTACAATATGTTCTTTTAAAGATATGTTTAAAGTTTGCAAACGGATGAATCATACGGGGGTTGGAGAATCGAGGGTCCAGTACGGCAGCGAGTGAGGTGGCTGGGGAATCGAGGGTCCAGTACGGCAGCGAGTGAGGTGGCTGGGGAATCGAGGGTCCAGTATGACAGGGAGTGAGGTGGCTGGGGAATCGAGGGTCCAGTATGACAGGGAGTGAGGTGGCTGGGGAATCGAGGGTCCAGTATGACAGGGAGTGAGGTGGCTGGGGAATCGAGGGTCCAGTATGACAGGGAGTGAGGTGGCTGGGGAATCGAGGGTCCAGTATGACAGGGAGTGAGGTGGCTGGGGAATCGAGGGTCCAGTATGACAGGGAGTGAGGTGGCTGGGGAATCGAGGGTCCAGTATGACAGGGAGTGAGGTGGCTGGGGAATCGAGGGTCCAGTATGACAGGGAGTGAGGTGGCTGGGGAATCGAGGGTCCAGTATGACAGGGAGTGAGGTGGCTGGGGAATCGAGGGTCCAGTATGACAGGGAGTGAGGTGGCTGGGGAATCGAGGGTCCAGTATGACAGGGAGTGAGGTGGCTGGGGAATCGAGGGTCCAGTATGACAGGGAGTGAGGTGGCTGGGGAATCGAGGGTCCAGTATGACAGGGAGTGAGGTGGCTGGGGAATCGAGGGTCCAGTATGACAGGGAGTGAGGTGGCTGGAGAATCAAAGGTCCAATAGGGCAGGGAGTGAGGTGGCTGGAGAATCGAGGGTCCAGTAGGGCAGGGGTGGCTGGAGAATTAATGGTCCAGTAGGGCAGGGAGCGAGGTTACTGGATATTGGAGCGTTTTATTTGGATCTGAATTTTGGAGTGGGAGCTAAATTTACCATAATTATAAGAGCAAGCTCCTATTTTAACCCTTCAGACTGGCCATTTGCCAACCGCAATCTGCTGAAGTTCTCCAGCATTGTGGCGAACGAGGGCACGCGGGATTTTCTTCCCCTGCGGGACACTGGCACCTGGGAGTGGCACCTTTGCCACATGCACTACCACAGTATGGAATACTTTGCTCACTACGAGGTCTATACAAGGTAATCACGCTGGATATTATTGCGAGTGTGATTTATGTAGAATTTGTGTAGAATTATGTAGAAAGACTATGGATAAGGACTGTGGATAAAGACTATAGATAGACAATGGATAAAGATTGTGGATAAAGACTAAGGATAAAGACTATGGATAAAGACTATGTAAAAATACTATGGTAAAGGCACTGGATAAATACTGAACTCCATCGCGGCCCCTCAGACACAATAGAACCCACCAGACCTTCGCCAGCGGTCACAAGGCCAGCTTCTGCCTGGAGGACAATGCCTGTCGTGATGGATCACAACCCAGATTCCACTGCAGCCAAGACCCAACAGAGAGAGGAACGCAGGGAATCTCGCCTGGCTGCAAGGACATCTACCTGCACGATCTGGACTGTCAGTGGGTCGACGTCACCGAGCTGCCCTACGGCCGATACGCATTCCGAGTGGGTTGTTGGTAGTGATCACAATGGTCACAGTGCCCACAATGGTCACAGTGCTCACAATGGTCACAGTACTCACAATGGCCACAGTGCCCACAATGGTCACAGTGCCCACAATGGTCACAGTGCTCACAATGGTCACAGTGCCCACAATGGTCACAGTGCCCACAATGGTCACAGTGCTCACAATGGTCACAGTGCTCACAATGGCCACAGTGCTCACAATGGCCACAGTGCCCACAATGGTCACAGTGCTCACAATGGTCACAGTGCTCACAGTAATCACATTGTTCGCAATCGTCACAATTACAAAAGTGCGAAATTTTCAGGGTGGTTGCAGTCATCAACATGGTCGTCATGACTATAGTAGTCATGCTGGTCATATAGAATATGAATTAGTCATAGTGGTCATTGTGTGCATGGTTAGTAGTCATAGCGCTGGTCTGTGATTAGTGTTAACAGTAGAAGTACTCAATTCTGATCAACCTCTATGATCCTGATTTCGATCTTGCATTTCAGCTGGTGGTCAATCCCGAATACCTGGTTGCTGAGGCGAGTTACTCAAATAACGCAATCATATGCGATCTGTACTACTCAGTGAATCACGTGTCTCTGAGCGGCTGCAGACTGACGCACCCCTTCGAGTACTGACGGATAAAAAGCATCTATATGGGAATACTTATTTCATCTCAGCCAGGGTCTGTCCGCAAGCCACAATCAAAAGAAGAATGCGTATTGCCTTGACGCTGCTGTGACTTTCAAATGGCAAATAAACAAATAAATTGGTGTATTTTCATACTAGTTTTCGTGTTCTTACGAACCTATTCATTGAGAACCTTCTATTTTAAACCAACTGAAACGATGCCCCCCCCCTTAGACTGGAATGCCCCGTGGCCAATCACGGTCGAGGGGATGAGTGCTCGGGTGGCGCCTAAATAGGAAGGATGCTTGATCGAGACCGAGAGAAAGTGTCTCGCAGGCATTAAAAAATCCAGACGGTTCAGAGCAGTACTGCTTGGCAAATGGATCTCGTGACTGGGGTGAGTTGCAAAATTAAAACAAAGGAGATCGATTTGCATGGGGGATTTCGGTTGCTGCTTTTGCTGTTGATTGAAGGCTCATCGATCCGTACTCATACGAGCCGTAGATACTGCAACACCAGCACCGTGCTTATTTTTAGCTTTAAGAAATCCTTCCTTTCGTTCTTTGTCTACGTTATAATTGGAGTCGAACCGTACCCTTACTTTGTGCTCAGTTGCAGACAGGAAGCTTACTCGAGCCAGTTAGTTATTTTCCGCTCTTGTGTAATAAATATTAAATTAGCTTCAACATTCAAACGAGTGATGAAGCCGGCCACTCCGTCCCTCTTCCCACTGTTCTCATCTCTCCCTGTCATGTCGTTAAGTCGAACTTTAATAATGTTTACAGCTAATGCCTGTGACTGGGTCTGGGCCCAACTGCACAGAATTCGTAATTTGATTGATCTTTGACCCGCTGACCTACTACTCCCGCTGAACCGGCATCTACCGATGAGCTTTGCTACTCTGCCCGCCTCTGTTGAACCCAAAATATGAATTGCAGAACTTTTTCTACGCGAACGACACGAGCAGCCTGCCAGCCTATCCGACGCTCGACCACCCGGGAGCCGTCAAGTCCGCCATCCTGATGCTCATCTTCACATTCTCCCTGGCCAGCAACCTGCGCGCACTCCGCCAGGCCGGCTCGCCGGCCCCGGGGACGCCTGACACCAGCCTCCGCCTGCTGCTGCTGAACCTCATCGTGGCCGACCTGATGGTCACAGGCTTCTGTCAGTTTGGTAGCGCGGCCTGGATGCTCAGCGTGGAGTTCCACGGCGGCAACGCGCTGTGCCGGCTGTTCAAGTTCAGCCAGGCGGCTTCGCTCAACTGCAGCACCTACATCACGCTGGTAATTGCTGTCAGCCGGGCCGGCGGGCTCCTCCTGCCATGGCGCTGGCAGCGACGCCGACGCCGACGCCGTCTAGGAGGTCTCCTCGTCGCGGCGTGGACCGCCGGATTGGCTGTCAGCGTGCCTCAGGTAGGATATCGTCCAATTTGTTTGGCACTATCGACTGTCTAGTAACGTCACGTACTTTGAAATACGTCATCGATCGTGTTTGATGACGTCATAGGTCGTCGGTCGTCTCGGATTGAGGCATGGCGCAAAATTTTATGTGTGACTAATAGCTTTTTGGCATCATTAAACGTTAAATGACGTCACTGACCACTGATCCGGATTGGCCGGATTCAGAGATTTCTACATCTCTGAAAATTATGATACTTCATTGACTTTGCATACCAACTACGAATTTTACTATTCAATCGTTCAAGGTGCTTGGAGACAGGCGTAATTTGTCATTTGACATGAGACTTATGCTCAAAAACCTAAACCCTGTAGCTGTTCCTATTTGGCGTTGCTCGTGGTCCCTGGTCGCGGAGCTTCCACCAGTGCGTCTCCATTGAGTTGCGCCCGATGCCGCCACCCATAGCGGACCACGCGGACCAAATCGTGCTGGGCTGCATGCTGTTCAACCTGACCAGCCAGTTCCTACTGCCGGCCACCTGCATGTCTGTCTGCTACGCGCTCATTCTCATCCGCATCGTCAAGCACTCCAGGCAGCTGGGTAAGTCTCCATCACCCATGTACTGAGCCAAAGAGTTCTTGAAAGGGAATGCAGAGCATTATACCCTTAAATTCCATAGATTCTGACTGTAGACGAGTCTGACTGCAGTTCTCAGTTCACGCACTGTGCTCACAAATTAGTCAGTGCTTATTTCACGAATTTTAACATTATCATAGCTCACGTGTCGTCGAACAAAGTGAAATTGATGCAACAGGTGGCGCAACAGGTCGCTTAGGCAGGCAACAGAGGTCGGTACGATCTTGAAGGCGGCGAGCAACACGGAGCAGGCCGTTTTGTTTTTCTGAAATCAATCACATGACTAGATAGATAGGGACAATTCATTTTTAGTATAGTGGATGTCACAATCGATGACGTCTTTCAAAGTACGTGACCTTATGACACAGTTGATAGTGCCAAACAAACTGGAAGATGTCCTACCTGAGGCACGCTGACAGCAAATCCGGCGGTTTACGCCGCGACGTGGAGAAACTTGCCTATATGTTTTGTGAGAAACTGAGAAACTGCAGTCAGCCTCATCATGTTCGAGGCCTGACTGGAAAGTGATAACAAGTGTCATCAATATTCAACTGCTTGAAAGCTTGGGTGCCTGGAGGAAAAGAAACGGAGGCTCAATTGTTTGCAAAAAAAGTAATTTCCTCTCGACTGAGACACCCCTTCGAAGTGAAATAGAAAAAAATCTGAAAATAAACATATCAGCAGCAGAAGCCCCCCCCCTCCCAGCAATGAATTCCCTTTTAATCCCGGACGTTCAGTGCACTCCAATTTATTTTCAATCTGCCGTTGTAGCAGAGGTTGTAAGTCGAGAACTCGCGGAAAGTCAGCCAAAATAAGTTTTTCCGAGTGGATTAAACAGCCTTCTTCCTTCTGTGTGCCATCTCTCTGAAAGGAACGGATTATGCATGTCCAAGCAGAGGTTCTGGCTCTCGTATGAGTTACAATTGTGAGGTTTGCGTGTGAGGTTAGACCTTCGTGCTTGTGTTTGTTATTTTATTCCTTTATTTGGTCACGTGTGGCTCTGTATATTTTAACCTCTGCCCGTCAGGGGGTGAGTAGTTTTTATTCTAATCGTTATTCTAAATAATTATTGCATTTGATGAGTAAATGGTTATTGCACTAGCCGAGACATGGATTTTTGCACTACCTGAGAAAGCGATTATTGCATTAGCTGAGGAAATAGTTGCACTAGCTACTTGCTGTCTGGTGGATGCTTGCTATCTGGGGGATAATTGCTATCTGGGGGATACTTGCTATCTGGGGGATACTTGCTATCTGGAGGATATTTGTTATCTGGGGGATACTTGCTATCGTTGCTTGCTTGCTCTCGGGGGGGGGGTATATGCTATCTGATGGGGGCAATGCTTACTATTAAGTGCTTGCTATCGGGGAGGGAAAGGGGAGGTACTTGCTATCTAGAGTTGCTTGCTATATTGGGGTTGCTTGCTATGCTTGTAATCTGGGGTTGCTTGCTATCGGGGGATGCTTGTTATCTGGGTGATGTTTTCTGTCTTTGCGAAGGATTTATTTTGTTGCCCCTTTGTTACTTAAAAAAATATTCATGGTCTGTGACAAGTTTACTCAAATAAACTGAAAAAGGAATTGGTTCTTAAGAAAATGTGCTTTTTAATGAATTTGGATGAATTTGGATTTTTACTCCTTGCTTCTTGCAAGGGGGGCACTAGATTTCTTTAGTTATTCTATTGCTGACAATTCATAAATTTAATGCCATATCTACATGTATCATCAATGCCAAATATACTTCGTTTACTTTGTCCTTCATTCTCCGGCTCCACAGTGGTGGCAGCGAGAACCCAACGCTAGTGCACTAATGACCCAGAACGCTCTTTTTAGTGGCACGGACGGCACTGACGTGAGAAAATGAGAACTGACGTATCTTCGAAGAATTTGCCGATGATGCGAAATGGGACGACGAGACTTCAGCGTCGAAATTGAAGTTGCTGATTACTGGAGAGACCCAGCTGGTCGTCTGAGACCTGGACGAGACAAGGCAGAAGAGCTTCAAGAGCATCAAAGACGACCTCACAAAGTTTATGGAGGCGAATTCGACAGCTTCAAGCCTATAAGTGACTTCTATTTGAGAAAGCGTGGAGACACCGAGACTCTTCGTGAGCTCTGTTTCAACCTTAAGCTGCTTCACCAGAAGGCGAGACCGAAGGATTCTGTAAATAAGCGAGACCGAGACGTGCGCTTTCAGCTTGCGCAGCTACTCAAGACTGACATCCGTGACAACCTACTCAAGGCAGAGGACGCAGAGACCTGCAGCTTGGAGACTCTGCTGCAGCGGGCGTCTCGGCTCGATGAGCTGTCGGTGCGACAGTTGGTTGCGGCAGTCGGTGCCATCAGCGCTATTTCAGCAGACAGACCGTCCGAAGACCGCTTAGACCGACTCAAGAGGCGCATGGAGGAACTCATCGCAAGGGTCAGTGTGCAGCCAGGGACAGACACTCGACATCCCCTCCCGGATCGAAGAGGCGCCTGCTTCAGCTGCGGCCAACTCCGACTCCGCGCAGCTCAATGTCAGCAGCGTCAAAAACAGCCGGACCCGATCATCTGCCATAAGTGCTCGTGGCGAGGGCACAAGGCCTCTGTCTGTCTGCCCATCCAAGGCTCCGGGAAACTTCTAAGGGTTGGTGCAACGGATGCGGGACCCACACTAACCCTAAGGAGCATCACGTTGCCCTGAGAGAGCTGGGTGGCCGTTGTGAACTGGAACCGGCAGACGTCATGCCTGTGTCGGTGGACGACTTCGCCCTCGAGCTACTCGAAAGTGCAAGTACTACGGTGCAACCGGGTAATCGGGAATTAGCCCAGATTTCATCCTACGGATGAACTTTAAATTGTGAGCGAGGCAGCCAGAACGCAGTTCAGCATCAGCCAGACCACCAAATCGATTAAATTCGATGGCGTGTCTGCTCTGTTTAGGGACTGCGAACCGAGCGTGAGCGCTGTCCTGTCGATTGGTGCCAACTGTAATCATCGCTAGAGTCCAGGGCGCCGTCATGGTCCCGCCAAGGTTGACCAAGGTTGTGGACGTGACGACGGAGTCAAAGCAAGCACAGGGTATTTTTGAGCCATCACAGGAGTTTATCGACAGAACTGGAGTGCTGCCCTGCCGCGTGTTCACGGTGTCTTCAACCAGTGATAAGATTCCGGTTCAAGTGTCCAACCTGAGCTGCAGCCCGGTCGTACTGTACTCCAGCCAGAGCATCGGCACCTTTGAGAGCGCCGAAGTCATAGACGAGGATGAGAACGTGCATGAGAGGCGAGGGCCAGTAGATGAGTTCAATGTAAATCCGGAGCTTCCAGACAGCGACAGCAACCGAGTGACGTCACTGCCGATGTTATTTCAGCACACGAATTTGACGTCGGGATCGAGCTGGACGATTATGCGCGCCCGATCCGTCAGAGACCACGACGGGTTCCTCACACCTACAGGAAGCAGGTAGCTAAGAAGCTGGAACAAATGCATTGGCATGGCGTCATCGAACCTTCTACCAGACAGCAACTCGACCAGCAACCTGATGATCGTCAGAAAGAAAAATAACGACATCCGTGAAGGACGTCCATCTGCTGCCGCATTTGAATGAGGGTCTCGGTCCCTTGGCTGGCTGCTCTTGGTTCTCCACAATCGACATGCGCCAAGGCTTCCTTCAAGTAGAGGTCAGAGGAGGATCGGCCGTTGACGGCGTTCTACATACCTAGCGGCCTGATGCAATTCCAAAAAATGAGCTTCGGTATGTGTAACGCGCCCGCGACTTACCAGCGAATGATGGAGCTCATCATGACCGGCCTGAGCTGGGAAGAGGTCATAGCGTACATTATGATCTGATCATTTTCAATAAGGACTTTGAGAGCCACATCGAGTCACTGTCCAAAGTGCTATAACGACTGCGGTCAGCCAAGCTGAAGCTGAGTCCCGGCAGGAGCTTCTTTACTTACCGGAGCGTCGGTACTTGGTACTTGGTCAACGGCTGCGGAGAAGGTTGAGGCGATCAGGCAGATGCCGGAGCCTCAGTCTGAGGAGGATGTCCGGCGCATTATCGGAATGCTCAGTTTCTACCGTAGATTCGTTCCCAACTTCTCCGATATCGCCAAGCCGCTGCACCAGCTGGCCCGGAAAGGCGCCCGTAGTTTTGTGAGGACAGCTGAACATTCTGCGGCTCTGAACAAGCTGAAGGACGCGCTGACCCAGGCTCCGGTTCTTCAGCTGCCCGACTTCAGCAGGCTTATCATTATCACCTGTCACAGCAGTGCTGTCGCATTGGGTGCGGTGCTCAGCCAGGAGCGCGAAGTCCAGGAGCTGCTGGTGGCCTATTAAACAAGGCAGAGCGAAACTACAGCACTACGGATCGTTTGGAGCCTCAAGCAGTTTCGCATGTACCTGAGCAACAGCAGCAAGATCCAGGTGTTCACCGACCGCAAGCCGATCATCGGACTGCTCAACGCGAAGGAGCCGACAGGTCGGCTAGCACGTTTGCTGCAGCCCATCCAAGAGTTTCCGCTGAAGATCCTGTATCGGCAGGGAAAGGAAAAGACCCGATGCTCCAGTCTGATTTTCAAGTTCCGGCATCAGTGAACGCGGTGGTTCAGAAGCTGCTGCCCTGCCTGACGCTATCACCGGACAGTGCGCTGCTTCACAATGGGATGCCAGTGATTCCCCAGCACATGCGAGCGAAACAGGCGCACAACCTGCCCAGCGTGGGTCACCTCGGGCAGCGTCGGGTGCTACAGGCTCTTCGAGCTCGCACCTGGTGGCCGGAGATGCGCGAGTACGTGCGTGATTGGTTGCAGAGCTGCCCGGTTTGCCAGCGGCGCAAGGGAGCACCGAAGCGAGCGCGGGCTGAGCTGCCGTGGAGGCCTTGGGCTGTTGCGCAGCTCGACATCCAGGGTCTTCTGTCAGTCATCCGAGTCGGGCTAGCGCTACATTCTCTGCTTCGTCGATACGTTTTCAAAGTTGATAGAGACTTCGCCATTCAGCCAAATCGACGCCAAGACAGCAGCCAAAACCCTGGTGACCAGCGTTGTACTGCAGCATGGTGTTCCCGAGGTCGTGCACTCCGACCAAGGTCGCCAGTTCGAGGTTCAAGCTTTTAAGCGCTCGGCGCAGAAAAGTCGCATCCCAGTGGCAACGGCAACGTCGATCAAGGTTCAACAGGACGTTGGGCAACATGCTTTCGGCCTTCTGCTGAGCTGGGAATCAGACCAGCTGGGACGCCTTGCTGCCCTGTGTCGTGTGGGCCTACAACAGCTCTGCACACAGCTCCACAGGCGAGTCACCATAGAAGTACTGCGAGGCTTGGAGCCCAGACTGCCGGTAAGCAGGACCAGCGCGACCTGGCGCAGGACTGCGCGGATCTGCAGCGAGAATCCGGGCGGGTCTTCCAGATGGTGTGAGTGCTCTACTAGCACGCTGCTCAGGTCACAGCACGAGTTCCACAACCAAGGAGCTGAAACGATCGAGTTCAAGATCGGCGACCGATCGTGATGCTGACGCACCAGGCGATGAAGTGCGGACAGTGCAAGACGCTTTGGAACCAATGGTCCGGTCCGTATACCATCGTCAGGAAGGTCGGCCCAGTGAACTACTAGCTGCAGGCTGTGAACGGCAGGCGCCGACTGCTGGCTCACAATAGCCGGATGAAGCCGTTTATCGACCCACAAGGGCCGATCGGCGGGCCAACAACCGAGGCAGAACCTGTCAGGGAACTACAAAGCGCCGCGGGCACCGCAGTCCAACCGGTCAGGCCGGACGCCTGAGGGCAGCTGCGCGATCCCGTCGCGGCCGAAACTCAGCGTCGAAACCCAGCCGAAACCCAGTCGGTCAAGTAGGCAGCGCCGACCGCCGGATTTTTACACGGCGACCTGGTGACGGACTGTTTGCTGAGGGTCGTACGTGAATCGTCTTCAAGGCTGAAGTCGCTTGACTGTAAATTTTCTCTTGCTTCTAGACCTTAGAAAAACTCATTCCGAATCTTTTCCGCTGCTCTTATCCCTTTCCTTTTTCCCCTTGTGATTGTCTGAGGTTTACGTGTGAGATTTGGCCTTTCTGCTTGTGTTTGTTATTTTATTCCTGTATTTGGTCACGTGCTATTTGTACGTGTGGCTCTGTACATTTCAACCTTTGCCAAATATCGATCATAGTTACCAAATATATTTCGCTTACTTTGTCCTTCATTCTCGGCTCCTACACAATCTTAGTCGTGACCTTTCTGTGTACTTCAGTAAAAAAACTGCGCGTTGGATTCGCCAGAGAAAAACAGAGCGGACAAGCAGCACTGGAAAAGCCACTAATTTGCCGAGTAACACCCAGATCCTCAGTTGCTGGGCCAGCCTCCCAGATCCTCAGTTGCTGGGTCAGCCCCCCAGGTCCTCAGTTGCTGGACCAGTCTCCTGGTATTTTATACTTTCTTCATTTCTTGATTTTTGATGCTGGATGCATTACTCGTACTTAGACATGAGGTTTTCAGCCTTTCTATTCCTTATTACTATACTGACAAAATCTCATATTCTGAACTTTCGAATCGAAAGCGAAGCCAGCGCGCACTCTGTTCCAGGTTGATTCACCAGCTTGTCCAGCTAATTTTCTAAATACGCTACCGGAGAAAGGCAAAAAAAGCAAATTTTCAAGAGAAATCCAATTTGTTTGCTTTGAGTCTTTTCTAGAATGATTTTTCTAAGTGAATTGTTCGTTGTGAACTTCCCCGCAGCCTCAGCCGTCGAGGTCGCTGGAAGGTCGTCTCAGTCTGCGGGCGCCGAGGCCAGCGACCCTGGCCAGACGCTCTGCCACTGCGCCCCGAGCCGCATGGCTCAGCAACGCTCGCTGCTGGCCCGCGCCCGGGTGTCAGCCAGCCGAATGTTCTCAACCATCGTGCTGGCGTTCGTCCTGCTGTGGCTGCCCTACTGGATTCTGTACGCCACCGCCTGCGCCAACCGGCTGAGCGGCGGGCAGCACGAGGCGGCCATAGATTTCATGTCGCACGGCATGTTCTTCTTCGGGATGTGCGTCAGCGCCGTCAACCCCGTCATCTACGGCGCCTACAGCAGGCGCGATGAAAGCACTCATTGGCAGTGGGCTCGTCGGGACCCTCGAAGTCCACAGGAGCCTCAAATTCCTCTGGAGTCCCAGATGTTTCGCGAGCTTCAGGAACCTCAGGAGCCGCATGAGCTTATGGAGTCCTAATGCGACTCAGGTTCCTTAGGAGCTTTAGCAACTTTAGGAGTCTCAAGGCTTCTCGTGTAACACAGAAGCCGCAGAAGCTTCAGGAGTCCTGAAGCGACTCAGAACATCAGTAACCTCATGAAACTTCATGAGTCATCGAGATTTAATGTATGAAAATCGATGTTGGAAGCTTGAGCTCGACGCTAGAGCTTTTGGTGTGTTTATACGTCTCCTCATGTTTTAAAAAACAATTTGATTGTCAGTGAGTGCTCGTGCAGACAGAACTGTCACAGTACATTGTTTTTGTAAGTTCAAATGTAGTTTTGTATTATTACATAGCTTTCTGTTTAAATTGCTTTTCAAGCATACTCTACAATGATGATGAGCATTTATTGAAGATGGATCTGGGAGGCGGTCCAGCAACTGAGGATCTGGGAGGCTGGCACAGAAACTGAAGATCTGGGAAGCTGGCACAGCAACTGAGGATCTGGGAGGCTGGTCCAGCAACTGAGGATTTGGAAGGCTGGTCCAGCAACTGAGGATCTGGGAGGCTGGCACAGCTGCTGGGATCTGGGAGGCTGGCCCAGCAATTGAGGATCTGGGAGGCTGGCCCAGCAAATGACACTCTGGGTGGCTGGCACAGCAACTGAGGATCTGGGAGGCTGGCCCAGCAAATGACACTCTGGGAGGCTGGCACAGCTGCTGGGATCTGGGAGGCTGGCCCAGCAATTGAGGATCTGGGAGGCTGGCCCAGCAATTGAGCATCTGGGAGGCTGGCCCAGCAATTGAGCATCTGGGAGGCTGGCCCAGCAAATGACACTCTGGGAGGCTGGCACAGCTGCTGGGATCTGGGAGGCTGGCCCAGCAATTGAGGATCTGGGAGGCTGGCCCAGCAATTGAGCATCTGGGAGGCTGGCCCAGCAAATGACACTCTGGGTGGCTGGCACAGCAACTGAGGATCTGGGAGGCTGGCACAGCAATTGAGGATCTGGGAGGCTGGCCCAGCGGCTGGGGATATGCAAGGTGACAGAAAGTAATGAAAATATAATACGAGCTTTATTCTTCTTTTGCTTGACAAAGGATCTGTTGATGAGTTAATTTGAGTGGCCTATAGTTATTTTGAATCTTACAACTGTCAGTTATTCCGTCTATTGAACAGATCTGATGGCAGATTCGGGGATCAATTCGAGAGATTACCGACTCTCCTTTGCCTGAAGCAGTCCGTCCGTGAATTTCAAGCAGCTTGCAGTCCAACATCGTGTCGGGTAGATCAAAAGCAGGCAAAATAATTTTTCGAAATAACACCAAAGAGATTCAATTTCTTTTCGAAAGAGGAGTAAATTTCTTTAACGAAGCGTGCAGATGCTTTTTTCCCAGGTGGGAATTTAAGCCAAGCCCAGCGGTGAACGCGTCTGGCTCTCGCTTCACGACACCTGGTTCGATTCCGTGCGCTTCCATTTGAGGCTTGTGCACGGAAATTGGATGGGGTTTGACGTGCGATTCACGCGCCAATGAGGGCCACCCCCAAGGCACCGGGAGTGTACATTCCTGACGATCAGAACGTCAGGGCCGTTGTGCACCCTGTGGGAGACTTTATTTGCAAGAGTCTTGCTCAAGATTTCGTCTTGAAGGTCATACAGACTTCTTGTCCCACCCAAGCCTCAGGTCCATGAGCCTTACCTGTACACTATGCTGGATTTCCCTTTCTCGAACTCTTCAAACTGAGTCAGGTGTTCAATCATCAAAATACACATATTCGAGCTCGAGTTAACTACGTAGGTAACACTGTAAAATTTTGTCAGGTATATAAACTCAGTAATACAAGAATTAGCTGATCCTATTATATCTCGGTTGACTTTTGCATATCCTTGCTACTGCAAGTAAAATACATGCATATAGCTAAATGTATATCTGTGCTTCACCTGAAAATCTGGGAACCCTTTTTGGGACTTTTTGTATCTTAGAAATCCTTCGATGGCAGCAATCCTTCAGCGGACCTGCAAGCATTAGTCTATGGCAATAACTTATTTAATATTTATATTATCCATTGCATCATATGGGCTTTAGCCTAGGAGTATTTTTAGAAAAAGTCGTCTGGAGAGCAATACGGCCTCTAGTGCTGGCGCCTCTGGTGCTGGCGCCTCTGGTGCTGGCGCCTCTGGTGCTGGCGCCTCTGGTGCTGGCGCCTCTGGTGCTGGCGCCTCTGGTGCTGGCGCCTCTGGTGCTGGCGCCTCTGGTGCTGGCGCCTCTGGTGCTGGCGCCTCTGGTGCTGGCGCCTCTGGTGCTGGCGCCTCTGGTGCTGGCGCCTCTGGTGCTGGCGCCTCTGGTGCTGGCGCCTCTGGTGCTGGCGCCTCTGGTGCTGGCGCCTCTGGTGCTGGCGCCTCTGGTGCTGGCGCCTCTGGTGCTGGCGCCTCTGGTGCTGGCGCCTCTGGTGCTGGCGCCTCTGGTGCTGGCGCCTCTGGTGCTGGCGCCTCTGGTGCTGGCGCCTCTGGTGCTGGCGCCTCTGGTGCTGGCGCCTCTGGTGCTGGCGCCTCTGGTGCTGGCGCCTCTGGTGCTGGCGCCTCTGGTGCTGGCGCCTCTGGTGCTGGCGCCTCTGGTGCTGGCGCCTCTGGTGCTGGCGCCTCTGGTGCTGGCGCCTCTGGTGCTGGCGCCTCTGGTGCTGGCGCCTCTGGTGCTGGCGCCTCTGGTGCTGGCGCCTCTGGTGCTGGCGCCTCTGGTGCTGGCGCCTCTGGTGCTGGCGCCTCTGGTGCTGGCGCCTCTGGTGCTGGCGCCTCTGGTGCTGGCGCCTCTGGTGCTGGCGCCTCTGGTGCTGGCGCCTCTGGTGCTGGCGCCTCTGGTGCTGGCGCCTCTGGTGCTGGCGCCTCTGGTGCTGGCGCCTCTGGTGCTGGCGCCTCTGGTGCTGGCGCCTCTGGTGCTGGCGCCTCTGGTGCTGGCGCCTCTGGTGCTGGCGCCGTATGAAGCTTAACCTCTGTGCCGCATGAAGTTAGTCGAAGGGTAAATCTGTTGCAGTTTGAATATTCTGAAGAAAGTTTGCTAAATTGAAATTCTTGATTTAGAATACAACAGCTAAATACGATCGAGTATACTGCTTCTTAATATCCCATTGAAGATGGAGTGCCATATTCAATTCTGGAAACATTGGATCTAGGTAGGCACATGAACCTCGCTTTGCATGACGCAGTTGGAGGGTCAGGGTCTGGTGAAGGTTAGTTTGACAAAAATTATCGAGTTAATTTATCTGAAAATCGATAAGTCTGCCAGCATCGTGAACTTTAATTGAGTCTTGTTACAGCCTGAACGTTAGCACAAGCATAATTTGGCAAACAATTATCTTCGCTAGTAGGGCTGGATGGGTGCTGAGTCAGCCAGGTCATAAAATTCATATCGCTGCCCTGATTTCGCACGTAGAATTGGGGGGTGCCTGGGTTTTTGATATTTCAGTCGGCGCTACGACCGAGGGAGGGCTTTGATCACGTAATGACACGCCTCACCCAGCCGCGGCGCCCTAATGGCGATGCACTTTAACTCTCGGTCTCTGGAATTCAATCGGAGCCATACAGCCCCGCAGTCTGCACGCACCTCGGAATGCACAACAGCTTTGAGACGCAATCAGGCTGATTATATCATGCTTGCAGATCATAGCGCCAGGTGCGAGAAACTCTCAACATAGTGTAGTCCCGCGTGCAGCCAATCAGAATTGAGCTGGCTGATTCAGGACCCCCGCTGTGCCGTGAGCCGATTAGATCACCGTGATTTACCTGGCCTCTCCTCAGGTGGGGTGGGTTGGCTCATTTTGGCTATAAAAATAACTGAATTTTTGCAGTCGCGTTCTACTCTTAACAATTTCTACACAGATTGCAGAGGCCATCTTCACTGATATTCCGGTTGCCCCAGAGTTGCTCTCTTCTCTCTCTCTATCTCTCGCTCTCGCAGAGTTTATTCCCAATGGAGCTTCAACAGCAGGTGCATCAGCCGCAGGTGTCCGACTTTGCCGAGCTGCCACCGTCTGGGTCGCCACCGAGCTGTCTCAACTCTGCTGCCTACAGCTCGGCTGCCGTGCCTCTGTTGCAATTCTCGCCGCCCCAGCAGCAGCCACCGGTCCTCTACTACCCATCAAATGACGCCGTGTACCCACCTGCCGCACCTATTCCTGGCCAGGCCGCCGCTGTGTTGCCGCATCCGTACCTGCAGCCAGCCGAGGTCTATCAGCAACAGCAGCAGTACTACTACCGCCATGCCACCGCCCACCGTCCGTCTCCGGACGAGCTCGGCTCTGCTGCCAAGTTCTCGCCGCCTCCGCCGACCTCTCTGTGCTTCGCCTACTCTTCGCCGCCGCCGCCGCCGCCGCCGCCGCCGCCTCCGCCAGCCTGCTGCTGCGCCCAGCTGCACTACCAGCAGCAGCAGCCCTGCTGCTCTCCCGGCCTGCAGCAGCAGCAGGCGGTCCTGTTCCAGTGCCCCGCTCCGCCGTCTGCGTTCCATCCGCTGCCAGCGTCCGCCGCTCCGGTGCCAGCCCTGCTGACTGCGCCGCCAGTGCAGCAGCCACCCGTTGTGCCATCGAATCCGCCGAACGATCTGCTTGTCGCCGCCTCCTGGACTGCACGTCGGCAGCAGCAGCAGCAACTGGCGAAGCCGTCGCAACATCAGCGCCGCAGAAACGGCTACATGCACAACATTCTGTACAAGACTGAGCTCTGCCGGGACATCCAAGACCGCGGAGCCTGCCCTCGCGGCCGCGCCTGTCAGTTTGCTCACTCTCCTGTCGAGCTGCACGACCCTCGACTGCATCCGCTGTACAAAACTGCCGCTTGTCACGACTTCAAGTTCCGAGGCCAGTGTCCGCGCGGCGACCAGTGCTTCCACGTGCACGAGGCGCCCAACGCTCCGCAGCAGCAGCCGCCGCCTCCGTCGCAGCCACAAACGACTCCGCAACCACCAAAGTCTCTCTCGGAGGAGACTCCAAAGGCGACAGTTGAGGCCTCTCCACCAGCGCGACCGTCCACCAGCCGCGGCGCCTCTGGAAGCCGCGGGCGACGTCGCCGAAGCCCTCCTGCCGCTGCTACGGGCCAGCAGCCGTCGAACGAGTTCAGCAACCGGCGCTTTGCTCGCCACTCTGACGGTGGTCGCGGAGGCGGCGGCGGCAAGTCCTCTTACCACCACCTGCTCAAGAAGCTGGCTGGAGCCTCCACGTCCACTGCCGCAGTGGACAGCATGGAAGCTGCGATGAAGCGCCTGCACCTGGGCAGCGAGGTCGGCGCTGTCACCTGTGCCGTGGTTTCCTGATTCATTTTGTTAGCTTCATTTTTTTGCATGCAACCTGTTTAAGGATTTTCGTTTTTGGAGATTTATTGTTTTTGCCTTCGGTGGCGTTTCTGAAAACTTGTTCTGGTTTTGTTTAATCAAAATACTTCCATACCGTTAAATAGCAATCTAGGTCTTGTTATCGCTGGCAAACTTCTGCTTGCATGCTTTTTTCGTTGGTTCTTCTTTGTAAATAAATAAACTTTGTTCGATTGAACCGGAATTGAACAGTTTTTTGCTTTTCAGGAAAAGGTTTCTTGTTTCTTGGTTTCCTTATCCAGCCGGCCCTTTGTGACCGGATTCGTGAGCTTTCTGAGTAACTAGAAAAAACTTTAACAAATACTTAACTACTTGGACTATACTTATAAACGCAAACTGAAACTCTTTGATCCTTCGGCCTCTCAAAGCTCTGCTCAAACTGCAGTCAACTGCGCATTTCCTTTGAGACATGCCGACATGCACAAACGCTTTATTCAGCTGAACAGTTTCTTTCAAAATCCCATTTGTGGAGGCCGGGAACCAGGATTACCTGACAAACACTCGTAAAAAGGGATAAAAGGTGAAAATGTCTTCCAGTTTTTCAGCTCTCCGCATAACAAAGCTACAGAGTATTTGTGATCAGGTCACTTAGTTTGCTACTCTGAACTCAGTGCGAATTCCCTGTCGCTTTTTCTTCATATCATATTCGACCATTTATTCGAAATTTTTCAAAGGTGCATTCGTCAGTTCAGTGTAGCATTTCTGTAACCGTAGGAAGGAATACCTGAAATATGAAACCTGGCCTGCGCTGCGCACCTCTGCTGCTCTTGCTGCTCACTGTGCTCAGCCCCTCGGCCGACTGCTCGACTGTCCGCGCAGCCAACGCAACTTTGAGCGAGCAAGCGTTCAGCACGTGCAAGATAATCTGGCTGGAGAGCTACCAGTTCCTGCTCAGCTTGGAGCAGATGCAGATCGCGTCGCAAAAGACTCTGCTGCACCGGCGACTCTCAGCTGCCAGAGCTGCTAACCGAGCCATACAACTGCTGGCGCGGCTGCAGAAGGCCATTCAGGACCTGCAGCTGACCGACACCACAGTTAGTCAGTGCGGCGGGGTCTGACTTCTGAGCAACCTGCAGTACAAGCTGAACTGATGATATTGCTGCTGCACTCGCCCAAGTTGGCGCTATATTGAAATAGACGACTTAAATAGCGCCAAAAGCTCCAAGGTTTCGGCATAAATATCTTGACTTCAAACCAACGCTTATTGTCTTGTGTTCGGGGAAGCCTTCATTATTTAATTGGTTCTCAGCTCTTTTAGTAGCTCATATTAGTATTGAAAGAAGGATCTAACTCTTCAAAGCTAAGTCAATTTGTTAGAAACTTCCACTTCTCTTTGTAATACCATTGTGAGATAGGGGAACTTGTCTGTTTTTGGGGTCGTAAATTGACTATTTCTAACCATCTGGCCTCCTGAATGCTGATTTTGAAGTTTGCCTTATTCGCCTTGCTTTCAATCAAAGAATGCTATTAGAGATAAGGAGATTAGAGATTGAAGATAAGATAATGGAGAGTAGAAATTAAAAACTAGAGATTAGAGATTACAGATTGAAGATTATAAATTGGAGATTGGAGATTAGTGATTGGAGACTGAAAATTTGAGATTTGAGATTTGAAATTAGAGCTTAAAGTTTGGGGTTTAGAGATTAGACCTTGCAGATTGGACATTAGAGATTGGAGATTGGAGATCAGAGATAGGAGATTAGAGATTGCATATTGGAGAGTACAGATTGGAGAGTACACATTAGGGATTAGAGCTTAGAGATAGAAGATTAGGGATTAGAGCTTAGAGATAGAAGATTAGGGATTGAATATTAGAGATTAGAGCTTTGGAGATTAGAGATTATAGTTAGAAGATTAGATTTGTACATTGGAGAGTACATATTGGAGAGTAGAGATTCAGGATTAGAGATTAGAGATTGGAGATAGGAGATTAGATATATGAGATTTGAGATAGGAGATTAGAGATTGGATTAGAGATTAGAGTTTGTATATCGGAGAGTAGAGGTTGTAGAGTGGAGATTAGATGTCAGGGGATTGGAGATTAGAGATCGAATATTTGATATTACAGATTAGTCATACGCAAAAGTACTTTGTGTCCGTTTAATAAATTTGCTTTTTTCGACTCCTTTTGGAGAATTGATAGCCTAAAAAATGTAGAATAACCCAGGACGTCAGTGCATTGAAGATGTGCGGCTGCTGATGATGTCCTACCGCAGATCCCGCTGTCCTAATAGAGCTTACCATGCCAGAATCAAAAAATGCATCTGCATATTGTAAAGTACGGCTTGTGGGCTTGCATGACAGACTGGATTCTGGGCCACGGCAGTTCAGATTGCAAGGCTTCCATGAGGCTCCTAGTCAACTGAATGCAGACTAACTGTAGATATATATGAGAAGCAGCAGCTGTCAGATGCAGGACAAGTGAGTTATAAGCGACAAGGCTGTGAGCAAGGTATATTGAAGGCTTGCGACATCAATTTTAATCTTTCCATCGCTGTTTGCAAGCACGCTGGTTGGTCACGCAAAGATTGGGACACGGGAAGTCTGGGTTTCATTGGGGATCTGCCGGATGTTTTGAGAGTTTAGGGAGGATTTGCTAGTTGATCGCATCTGAAGTTAGACTATGGAATGTTGAGCATACTGAGTACTGAATTTCACTTGCTGACTATATATAGCTCGCATGTGCCGAACTCAAACGTACCAGTAGCAAAATTGAGATGATGCTGCATTGACGCACAGAATGACGGCTCAATTCAGTCGCTACAAACATGCACGCACGCGTCTGTATCCTTGTTTAATAAAAATTAATATTTATGAAGTTCATCAATGCGTGCTTCTCTTGTTCTTCTGTGGTTCAGGAAAACTTTATTGACCCTGGCTATTGTGCATGTACATGTATTCTAGATCAAAAACAATTTTAAATGTATTTGGACACCTCAGTGAATATTTTAAGATACAGCCATCTCAAGGTCTCCGATGCACCTGTTGGCTGTCTCAGTGTTTGAGAATCTGAGAGAGCCACAGAGAGTTCTCAGGGAGTAGACACATCAGGTGTAGCTTAACTCACATCAGGTATAGCTTAACTCGCATCAGGTGCAGTTTAACTCGAATCAGGTGTAGCTTAACTCACATCAGGTGTAGCTTAACTCACATCAGGTATAGTTTAACTCGCATCAGGTGCAGTTTAACTCGAATCAGGTGTAGCTTAACTCACATCAGGTGTAGCTTAACTCACATCAGGTGTAGTTTAACTCACATCAGGTGTAGCTTAACTCACATCAGGTATAGTTTAACTCGCATCAGGTGCAGTTTAACTCGAATCAGGTGTAGCTTAACTCACATCAGGTGTAGCTTAACTCACATCAGGTATAGTTTAACTCGCATCAGGTGCAGTTTAACTCGAATCAGGTGTAGCTTAACTCACATCAGGTGTAGCTTAACTCACATCAGGTGCAGTTTAACTCACATCAGGTGTAGCTTAACTCACATCAGGTGTAGCTTAACTCACATCAGGTGCAGTTTAACTCACATCAGGTGTAGCTTAACTCACATCAGGTGTAGCTTAACTCACATCAGGTGCAGTTTAACTCACATCAGGTGTAGCTTAACTCACATCAGGTGTAGCTTAACTCACATCAGGTGTAGCTTAACTCACATCAGGTGCAGTTTAACTCACATCAGGTGTAGCTTAACTCACATCAGGTGTAGCTTAACTCACATCAGGTGCAGTTTAACTCACATCAGGTGTAGCTTAACTCACATCAGGTGTAGCTTAACTCACATCAGGTGTAGTTTAACTCACATCAGGTGCAGTTTAACTCACATCAGGTGTAGCTTAACTCACATCAGGTGTAGCTTAACTCACATCAGGTGCAGTTTAACTCACATCAGGTGTAGCTTAACTCACATCAGGTGTAGCTTAACTCACATCAGGTGCAGTTTAACTCACATCAGGTGTAGCTTAACTCACATCAGGTGTAGCTTAACTCACATCAGGTGTAGCTTAACTCACATCAGGTGCAGTTTAACTCACATCAGGTGTAGCTTAACTCACATCAGGTGTAGCTTAACTCACATCAGGTGTAGCTTAACTCACATCAGGTGCAGTTTAACTCACATCAGGTGTAGCTTAACTCACATCAGGTGTAGCTTAACTCACATCAGGTGTAGCTTAACTCGCATCAGGTGCAGTTTAACTCACATCAGGTGTAGCTTAACTCACATCAGGTGTAGCTTAACTCACATCAGGTGTAGCTTAACTCACATCAGGTGTAGCTTAACTCACATCAGGTGTAGCTTAACTCACATCAGGTGTAGTTTAACTCACATCAGGTGTAGCTTAACTCACATCAGGTGCAGTTTAACTCACATCAGGTGTAGCTTAACTCACATCAGGTGTAGCTTAACTCACATCAGGTGTAGCTTAACTCACATCAGGTGCAGTTTAACTCACATCAGGTGTAGCTTAACTCACATCAGGTGCAGTTTAACTCACATCAGGTGTAGCTTAACTCGCATCAGGTGCAGTTTAACTCGAATCAGGTGTAGCTTAACTCACATCAGGTGTAGCTTAACTCACATCAGGTGCAGTTTAACTCACATCAGGTGTAGCTTAACTCACATCAGGTGTAGTTTAACTCACATCAGGTGTAGCTTAACTCACATCAGGTGTAGCTTAACTCACATCAGGTGTAGCTTAACTCACATCAGGTGTAGCTTAACTCGCATCAGGTGTAGCTTAACTCACATCAGGTGTAGCTTAACTCACATCAGGTGTAGTTTAACTCACATCAGGTGTAGCTTAACTCACATCAGGTGTAGCTTAACTCACATCAGGTGCAGTTTAACTCACATCAGGTGTAGCTTAACTCACATCAGGTGCAGTTTAACTCACATCAGGTGTAGCTTAACTCACATCAGGTGTAGCTTAACTCACATCAGGTGTAGTTTAACTCACATCAGGTGTAGCTTAACTCACATCAGGTGCAGTTTAACTCACATCAGGTGTAGCTTAACTCACATCAGGTGCAGTTTAACTCACATCAGGTGTAGCTTAACTCACATCAGGTGCAGTTTAACTCACATCAGGTGTAGCTTAACTCACATCAGGTGTAGCTTAACTCACATCAGGTGTAGTTTAACTCACATCAGGTGTAGCTTAACTCACATCAGGTGCAGTTTAACTCACATCAGGTGTAGCTTAACTCACATCAGGTGTAGCTTAACTCACATCAGGTGTAGCTTAACTCACATCAGGTGTAGCTTAACTCACATCAGGTGTAGCTTAACTCACATCAGGTGTAGCTTAACTCACATCAGGTGTAGCTTAACTCACATCAGGTGTAGCTTAACTCACATCAGGTGCAGCTTAACTCACATCAGGTGTAGTTTAACTCACATCAGGTGTAGCTTAACTCACATCAGGTGTAGCTTAACTCACATCAGGTGTAGCTTAACTCACATCAGGTGTAGCTTAACTCACATCAGGTGTAGCTTAACTCACATCAGGTGTAGTTTAACTCACATCAGGTGTAGCTTAACTCACATCAGGTGTAGCTTAACTCACATCAGGTGTAGCTTAACTCACATCAGGTGTAGCTTAACTCACATCAGGTGTAGCTTAACTCGCATCAGGTGCAGTTTAACTCACATCAGGTGTAGGACCTATAGATCAGCCAATGACACGAACTGGACAGATGTCCCTCTGGTAGGACAAATGACACTGTGTAGATAAAGGAATGACAGGAACTGGACAGATGACCCTCTGGTTGGACAAATGGCACTATGCAAATAAAGGAATGACACGAACTGGACAGATGACCCTCTGGTTGGACAAATGACACTGTGTAGATAAAGGAATGACAGGAACTGGACAGATGACCCTCTGGTTGGACAAATGGCACTATGTGGATAAAGGAATGACACGAACTGGACAGATGTCCCTCTGGTTGGACAAATGGCACTGTGCAAATAAAGGAATGACAGGAACTGGACAGATGACCCTCTGGTTGGACAAATGGCACTGTGCAAATAAAGGAATGACAGGAACTGGACAGATGTCCTGGTCGAAGAAGTTATATTATAAAAATATTAAGTTCCAGTTCGATATGCAAGTAGTGGACATAGGACCCGAGAAAGGTGTAGGTATACGAGCATAAAGTAAAAAATGGAAGCTAAAGAACAATATTAAAATTTATTAAATTTTGATATTAAACAATTTTACGACTGTATTTTTGTTTTAATACACCACTATTTAATGCACCATTGCTAACAGAATTTTACAAAAAAAAAATTTTTAAAGCATTAAAGTATTTTTACTACTTAACTACTGCAGTACGAATAGTAAAATAAAACAAGATAAAATATAATAAAATATAATAAAATATAATAAAGTACAATAAATTGTAGTAAAATACAATAAAATAAGATAAAATAAAATAAAATATAATAAAAGAACACAAACTGCCAGTTAAAAGTCCGACCACGCGTTGGCGGCTCACCAAAAAAATCGCACGTGCATGCTGCCTCCTCGGGAAGGTTTTTCTCCTTTAGGTGACAGGCAAACCATGGCCGGCCACCAGCATTCTTTCCCGTTCGGCCAATATGTGCAAACAAAGTCGCCCTGCTCGCGCCTCTTTCCGGCCGGTTTCTCGCCTGTGACACTTGGCACTGCTGCTTGCAGATTGTTGGCAACCTAAATTGGGCAGAAGGTTTGACGGCTCTTTTATTTACTTTTCTGTGATTAATCTAATAATAATAATGAAAATTTTTTTAACATTCAAATCACCTGGCCAGTCGACACTACAACTGTTTTTATAAGTACGTCGCTGCCCGCCATTCGGTAGCGGTCTGCATGCATTTGGCATGCATCACGTGTAATTTATCATTTCTGATATTAGGGATAATAAAGATTAAAGACATTCTTTGTTGGTGTAGTGTAAATAATTTATATAACTAAATATACCGCATAAAACGATAAGAAATATCCATAAATATCCCTCGCTTGTCGATTGCAAACCAGCTAGGTCACAATAATAAGAACGGAAGATATCGCTGAATCGCAGTGATAACTAAGTCTACCTCTAGGTCTACTGAAGTGAAACGAAGGCGCCGTTAGCAAGAGGATGGGAGAAATCAGCCGACACGCGCGTGATGCGTGAACAAGCATCCAGCCTTGGCAGCAACTCCCCAGATGCACAAGATCTGCATGCCTAAAAATAGTCCTGATGATCGGCGAGCAAGAAGCCCAGCCATGCGACCCTCGCGTGATGCATGCACAACCTCTGACCGACACTGCCTATTGGGCCTCGAAATCCCACTCTCTCCCCATACTGCTCCTATTCCTCGTTGCTCGCGTACAGTGTGCTAGCTTATAAAATATACTGATTGAAGAGGAAAGATCCTCGCCTGAAGTTTGAGAATGTGACTCTAGAGATCACACAGAGAAAGTTACCATCGAAGTCCATTGTTCGTTGTCTTCCTGAACTGTTGGCAGAAGGAAACGATTATAATATGGGAAAAACCCGTATAAATTGTCGTTTCACTACATGTACCTCGGCGGTCTGATTCCCGGCATCCGCGATGATTTGCAGCGTCGCCGCGGGCTTGCCTGGGCTGCCTTTCGTTCTGTGAGGGCAGTCCTGCAGTCCGAGGCCTTACCTGACCGCCAGAGGGCGGCGTTGTTCCGACGGTGATCGAAACGGTCCTGTTATACAACGCCGAGACCTGGACGCTGACGGAGTCGCTCGAGCAACAAGTTCATTCTCAGGGTGCTCAGCCCAGTCTAGAATCTAGTCTAGAAGTCATTGAGTTTAACCATCATCAGGTGCAGTTTAACATAACCAGGTGTGCAACTTTGCGATAATATCACCTGCTGATTTCATGCCTCTGAATATAATTACTTGATTATATGTAACTAGATTAATTTGGAGGATAGCTATTATCTCGGTAGCATGAACTGCTCACTCGATTACAAAATTACTGATAGCCAGTTCGATACATTCGTCACGCTTGTTGCAGCAAGGCGTTTGAAGCAAACCAGAAAGCGGCGGTACAAAAGCGTACTAATTTGCTTTTCGTTGAACGTCGGCTCTTTTATTCGTTTAATAGCACTAAATATTACTTATATACGGGCGTATTTAAAGTACACCGAATCACCTAAAGTAGATTGAGACATTTAAAACAGACAGAGTCCTTTGAATTACACGCATATACATTTAAAGCAGACAGAAAAGTAAACTGGGCCGAGTCCGTAAAGTTGACCGAGACATTTAAAGTAGATAAAGTCATAGAGACATTTATCTAAAGTAGATCGAGTCCTTTAAATTACAGGGATACATTCAAAGCAGACAGACATTTAAAGTAGACATATTAAAACAGATCGACTCGTTAAAATCAAAAGCGAGCCAAGGAGAAATGTGGTACTCAAGCTAGGATGAGTCACCCGAATCCCGAATGGAGGTGACCTCACTAGCTATTCATCGGGTCACTCGGTACGGAACGAGTCGCCTCTGTCGCCGAACCTGTCGCTCCTGATTGGCTGTCGCCGGGTGCGCCGGTCGGGTGGCCCCAGCGCCGCCAGCCGCACGAGTTCGGCGCCGCCAAGCCGCCGCCGCTGCAGCCTGCGGCAGACGATGCGCAGCAGAGCGCGCCGGAACGAGCGCAGAGCGAAGCAGTAGAGCAGGAAGTTCAAGCAGAAGCTGAGGCTCTGCATGCAGTTGGTGACAGCCTCGATGCGTCTGTACAGCCGGTTGCCTTCTAGGCTGAACGAAGCAACGTAGCTGGCGTTGTGCGAGTGCTCAGAACAGCTCAACAGCGAGTAGAGCTTCAGGGTCTCACTTGGAGCCACCAGAACGAGGAACATGACCACGATGCAGACGAGGGTGATGGTTAGGGTTGTACTTTTGTCGCCTGAAAAGTGTCAGTGTGCGAGTAAGTTAAAAAAATGTGACCCACTGCGGGGTCTGCGGGGTAGGGAGGGAATGCGGCTCTGTGTGTAAAGCCTGCGGGGTAGGGAGGGAATGCGGCTCTGTGTGTACAGCCTGCGGGGTAGGGAGAGAATGCGACTCTGTGTGTACAGCCTGCGGGGTAGGGAGGGAATGCGGCACTGTGTGTACAGCCTGCGGGGTAGGGAGGGAATGCGGCACTGTGTGTGTACAGCCTGCGGGGTAGGGAGGGAATGCGGCTCTGTGTGTATATCCTGCGGGGTGGGGAGGGAATGCGGCTCTGTGTGTACATCCTGCGGGGTAGGGAGGGAATGAGGCCCTCTCTGTATACAGTCTGCTCCTCCCGGTAGGTCCGCTACTATAAGAGCAAGAATCGCGGCCAAAGTTGCCAGCCAATCAAAATCAGTCACGTGACCAGCAAACATCTCTAACCCCTCCGCGCAACTCACTGGAACTCTGCATCTGCGGCAGGCTTATCGCAGTGGACGAAGCCAAGCGTGCAGGAGGCATCATCTGCCGCCGCATGCCGAGGGCTCGCTTAACGCTAATGAACAGCCGAGCGTTGCAGTACAGCAGCACCGCCAACGGCAGAAAGTTGCCAATTGCGGCCCAGAGCGCCCTGTAGGCCGTGTCAATCACGTGATTAACAATGGCCACTCGCTCAACGTAAAACAGCTTTGCGTGGCGCCCAGTGGAGTTTCCAGGGGGCTGCAGGCAGGCTACGGACTTGTTGCCCCACAGCAGCGGCAAATTGAACGCAGTTGAGAATGCAAACGCAGCCGCCACGGAAGCCTTGGTGCGGCGCAGGCTCAGGCGCCGTCTGGCTGCCAGCGGGTGGCAAACGGCGACGTAGCGCTCGGTGGCCAGCACGACTGTGAGCAGCGTTGAGGTCATGATGAAGGTGCTGATCACCGCGGCGTTCGCCCTGCGATACAGGTGCGCCGGGCCGTTGCGACTCTCCGAGAGGTCTGGCGCGAAAGCGAACGGAAATGCGGTGATGCAGAAGAGCAGATCGCTGGTTGCCAAGGCGACCAGGCCGTTGTTGGCGCTGCGCTCGTGCGGACCGAGGGAACGGCGCATGGCTCGGTCGGTGAGCACCAGCAGGTTGAATGAGTTGCCCACGATGCCGCAGAGGCTGATGGGCAGCACGGCGAGCTCGCTGGCCGCGATCACCGGGTCGCCGTTGACTGCGTGCGGGTCCGGACAGCGGCTGGCGTTTGGCTGCATCGGACTGGCGGAGCTGAGGGATGTTGAATGGAGTCTGGGACGCCGCTGAGTAGATGAAGCTCAGTTTGAGTCTGGAAAGCAGCTGAGTAGATGAAGCTCAGTGTGAGTCTGGGGAGCAGCTGAGTAGATGAAGCTGAGTAGCCTGATATCCAGACGTCTTGCTCAGCTCACCACAGCCAATGGCGTGAGAGCAGACATGCGGAGGCATGTGAGGTGGCCTAGCTCAGTCTTGAGTATTTGGCGGCTCAATTAAAAAAATCCTTGCCTTCCCGGCTCTGTCTTCTCGGTGCCAAGTTGGTCCTGACGTGTGCGCCTCCCGAGTCTATTTTATGAAGTAGGAATTAAATGAGAAACAATGCTAAGAAGTGGCCACACCTTCAACTGGCAATTGGCTGCGTTGCTTTTTTGAGATTTTCAATCAATTGTCCCTCAGACTGTTGCTTCGAGCCACTACTTTTGCACTTTTAGCTGGGAACGGCGAGCCTGCAGCTCCGCTCCCAGTCAATTATTTTCTACTACTCTCTGCAGATTAAAGTCGGCTTTTAGCCTTCCTCATGTCTTAGTGCTCCCAATTAGCCATTGCTTGACACCTGCGTCTACTCATGGACGGCTTAAACTAGAGATCTGGATTGGAAACAGGTGTAAAAAGACAAAACACACAGTCATTTTGAATATTTCTTCAGCTAAATCAAACTGTTTGAAGTATATTTCATTTTTGTAGTCTTACAGTATAGTTCGAGGTAGAAGATTGAAAATTTTCTAGGCAATCCCAAAATAATGTCAACTTTATTTTAGCGAGACAAAAGTCAGTTCTCTGATTGCAGCAGAAGAGGAATCTAAAATTCTTTTAAAGTTGTAGACAAATAAAAACATTCTTAATTTCTAGTGCTGGTTTCCTTCTGTTCTGTCTTTGTTTATCGGTTGATGGAGCCTCATAAAACAGTCCCAGATCGAAGTCACACAACTGGCGAATTCCGATTGTAGAGAATGACCTCGGATCATCCCTTAGATTTATTGCTATATGCTGGTCCGCAGAAGTTTGCCTGGCAACAAGAAAAATCTTATTGAATTCCTATTCAGCTCTGATTGGGAAACAGAGCTGAGTTGAGACTGGCGGGGACTAAGTCAGGATTTACTGCATCAATGACAATCTGTGGCACCAACTCTGCTCCAAATTTTAATTTCACTTTTATATAAGACAGATAAACGAGTTCTGCGCAAATGTTTGCTAAATTTTTAGCTAGTAGTTTTAAAGCTTCTATTTGATTGAAACTATTTTTAGATAACTTACTGCATTCAAATTTCATCTCCATGCCTTAACTAAAGCATTGTTGGACTTCATGAGCGAGTCTGGAAGCAAATTTAAGCAACAATACGCTTTCATTGATTCAGTTCATCTGCGCGCTTGTGCTGCCGAGCGTCTGTGGCAGCACCGACTCGCATGTTTACTGAATCTTTTAAGTACGTGTTGTTGAGACTAAAAGGGAGAGGGGAAGATGATGGGGAGAAAGGAAAAGGGTAAGAGGGAGAGGGGGAGAGGGAGAGAGGGGAGAGGAGGAGAGAGGAGAGAGGAGAGAGGATGGAGAGGAGAGAGGATGGAGAGGAGAGAGGATGGAGAGAGACCGAAATTCAGTCGAAGTAAGCCCATCATCGGCTAGTGCTCAGAATCCAGAAGCGGATGTTAGCTGAATCCGCTTTAAAAATGAAGCCAATTTTGAGATGCTGACAAAATTGATTTCTCAGAACAAAAGCTACACTAAACTGCAATAGAAAAGATGCTGTGCGCTTAAAACTGAGCAGGCTGCAGTCCACCCTACCACCCGTTCACGACACTGAGAGGGAGGCTTCAGGGCAAGCCTTGCTGCAATCCAGACTCTGGGTCAAGATCGCCATGGCTACAACGAGGAGCCACTCGCCGCCAGCAGCGCCAGCCGCTGTCGCAGCTGTTCCACCTCGCGCTCCGAGCGCGCCTCCGCCTCGCGCAATTCGCGCAACCGGCGCAGCTGAAGCGCGCGCGCTGCGGCCATGCTCGCCATTTCTAGCGCCGCTTCGGCGCGAGCCTGTCTGGACCAGAGCAGCCGCTGTTGCTGGCGGAGCGCCCCAGCAGCCCGCGCCGCTGCGAGCGCCGTGCGCCTATTCAGATCTTCGCGCGCTTCCAGCAGCGCCGAATCGAAGCGCGCCAACTGGTCGGCCGCGGCGCCAGCAGTGGCGCCTTCGATTTGCAAGAGGCGCTGGCGGCGGCGCAGCTGCTTTGCCTGGCTTTTGCGCAGCGCCTCGATGCGTAGTGCATCGCGCCTCGCGCCATATTTGGCGCGCAGCTCGGCCAGCTCGATGAGGTGGCGCTTGCGCAGCGCCCAGGCCTCCTGCCGCTGCTCCAGCAGCCGGTCAAAGCGCGCCGACTCTGCCGCCTCTCGAGCTTCGGCTTGGCGCCGCTCTGCAGCGCGCCGGGCAGCGCGCGTCGCCGCCTCGGTTGACAGCTGGCGCCGAAGCCGCTGCCGGGCCGCCGTTTTCGCCTCCTCGTCGGGGGCATTGTCGGTCTTGGCGACGCCGTTTCGCAGAGAATTGGGCCGACTTTTTTCTCTCTTTTTGTCGGAATCCGTCTGGGCTGCCGCTGCGGCGGTGGTGGCTTCGGCGACCTCCTGACAACCCCGCCGACTCAGCCGTCGCAGCTGGGCCGCCGCCTCCGCAGTCTGGCGCCGCGTCTGCTGCGCCTG
>NIVC01000723.1:175000-200000 GCA_002269645.1 Macrostomum lignano
GTTGATGATAGAGTAATGCTAAATATATTTAGGCACCCCCAGATACTGTGGCGTCCAATCAGAGTTGCGTGTACTTATTCGCGTAGTTACATCGATGGGAAAAGCTTTGCAAGAGTAAGTGGTGTTATAGGAATGCTACCAAGGACAAAGGTACCTTTTAGTGGTTCTAGGGAGAAAGGTAGAGGGGAGAGGGGGACAGGGGGAGAGAGGAAGAGAGGGAGAGAGGGGAAGAGAGGGGGAGAGAGGGGGAGAGAGGGGGAGAGAGGGGGAGAGAGGGGGAGAGAGGGGGAGAGGGGGAGAGGGGGAGAGAGGGGGAGAGGGAGAGAGAGAAGAGAGTTTCCATCCCGAGAGCAGTGGTCAACAAGTGTGGCTGCTTTAATTCAGCTCAAGCCACACTCTCCACTCTCACCTCACCCGCCTAAGCCAGGGCCTTCTGGCAAAAATTGCATCGCACACAGTTGAGACAAGAACAGGGGCGTTTCAGAGAAGAAACGCCATGTTTCTTGGTAGCTACACACTTTTTAACGTCCTTTGAAACACACAGGTATGAGCATATATGCCTCTGTAAGTAGTAACACTAGGTCTTCTATAATCAAGCCAATTATCTTATATTTTAGTCAATTATATAGGCCAGAACTAATGCTGGAAGAGATGCAATTTTTTTGTATAAAAATAGAATAATCAATTGTTTTGTTAAGCTAAGCACTTGGGCGCTTCCAAAAATCATTTAGGGAAAGATTTACTTCGTCATTGAAGTATTTTAGAAAATATCTTTGCTTGAAATAAATTAAAGATTAAAGACATTATCTCATTAGTGCAGAAGTCATTTGGACTTCTAAATCGATTGCCGAGGCGAATCGTCACTTCTGATTGACAGCTCGACGAGTCGGTCTGGGTAGCGGGGCAGGTGCGGTCACTTCGGAGACCCAGTCGGGGTGCACAACAAAGTTGCTGCGATAAGGCGGGCACGCGTTCTGCAAATTTGAGGTGGGTGGGCGGAGTGAGGTGGGTGCTCTATGGCGGAGTGAGGTGGGTGTTTCATGGCGGAGTGAGGTGGGTGTTTCATGGCGGAGTGAGGTGGGTGTTTCATGGCGGAGTGAGGTGGGTGTTTTATGGCAGAGTGAGGTGGGTGTTTTATGGCAGAGTGAGGTGGGTGTTTCATGGCGGAGTGAGGTGGGTGTTTTATGGCAGAGTGAGGTGGGTATTTTATGGCAGAGTGAGGTGGGTGTTTCATGGCAGAGTGAGGTGGGTGTTTCATGGCAGAGTGAGGTGGGTGTTTCATGGCAGAGTGAGGTGGGTGTTTCATGGCAGAGTGAGGTGGGTGTTTCATGGCAGAGTGAGGTGGGTGTTTTATGGCAGAGTGAGGTAGGTGTTTAATGGCAGAGTGAGGTGGGTATTTCATGGCAGAGTGAGCTGGGTGTTTTATGGCGGAGTGAGGTGGGTGTTTCATGGCGGAGTGAGGTGGGTGTTTTATGGCAGAGTGAGGTGGGTGTTTTATGGCAGAGTGAGGTGGGTGTTTCATGGCGGAGTGAGGTGGGTGTTTTATGGCAGAGTGAGGTGGGTATTTTATGGCAGAGTGAGGTGGATGTTTCATGGTGGAGTGAGGTGGGTGTTTTATGGCAGAGTGAGGTGGGTATTTTATGGCAGAAGTTAGGTGCGTGTTTATTTCGGAGTACGGTGAATGCACACTTTTCAAGATCTAGAGAGTCAATGTTGACTTGCAGGAATTGCCATGATGACCTTACCGTGAACCCGGAGCCGAGATGCACATAGTCAGCTGACGTTCGCGCTGACTGCGCCCGCAACCTGACTGACGCGTAGTTGTTCCTCAAACCGTTGGACAGCATCGTTGACGCGGTTGCACTGCAACGACATAATTTTGCGACGTACGATTCTCCCGTAACTACCTTATTCTGATTCTAATCCCAAAACTCAAGGCCATTTCACTCACTCGGCACCTCCAGATCTTGGCAGTCGATGCGGAGTTGGTGGTCGAGTTCGCTTGCCAAAGGTGTGCCGATCCTCAGGCGGCGGCAGTGGCAAGCCTCTGACTTGTTGACGCAGCCCGCCACCTCGGTTGGAGGCTCCGACGGCGGCACCCTCGATGCCGAGGCCTTCGAGCCCGATTCCGCGGCTGCCACCTCCTCTGCTGGATCCGATGGCTTTTATCAGATTGTAGGCAACTTGCTTGTCTGCGAAGTGCAATATGGACGACCTCGTAGCAAGAGAAGATCTCATTACCGAGTCAATTTATTTGTTGGTATGAAGCAACTCACCGTGTTCATTAGAGTTTTGCATCCAGCTAAGAATGCCTTTTTCTGCATCATCGATGTTCTGGAAAAGTATAATATTGTGTTATCGATTCGAAAAGATCAATAAGATCGGCAGCCATCCCATTTTATCGATCGACTAGCGACTCCCCACAGACTTGCAGCCACCCCAATTTATCGATCGACTAGCGACCCCCGCACAGACTTGCAGCCACCCCAATTTATCGATCGACTAGCGAACCCCGCACAGAGTTGCAGCCAACTCCCATTTTATCGATCGACTAGCGAACCCCGCACAGATTTGCAGCCACCCCATTTTATCGATCGACTAGCAAACCCCCCCCCCACAGACTTGCAGCCACTCCACTCGCCTCGTTAGCCAGCAGTCGCCCGCGGGCAGTGCGGGGCCGCCTGTACAAAGCTGCGTGCGGCAGCTCCTCGGGCATCGGCTTGCGCGGATTCTGCCGGTGCCGGAAGGCGCGCAGTTCTCGATCGCTGGCGCAAAACGGCGTGGCGCCCCGCCAGGTGAGCCAATTAGACGAGGCTGGTCGCTTGGCTGGCTCTGCGGCCGGAGGTTCGCCCTCCTTTGCTTCACCTGCCGTGCCGTCTTTCTTCAAATCCTCTTGTTTTGTTTCACGATTTTCCGGTACTTTTCCTGGTAGCACAGTAGGTTTTAAAGGGATAATTCAAGTAACTAATATTCATATGAGGACCGAGGGGCCCCCTGGCGCAACGCCTCCGGCGAGATCGCCCCACAGCCTGCACTGAGGTAATTCTGCCCATTCCGCTGACTCATGAGTACATTACAAGGGCGTCAATGCTGTACGCAGGCACAGCACTCATACACAAGCTCACACAGGGTGTACATCGGCCCTGGCTTTCTAATCGTCAGACATGTACACTCTGTGTGCTGCTCGTGCCCCCGAGCTGCTCATTCTCACCAATTTGCTCCATTGAATCTGGTTGGGCATCCGCGAATCCCATCAGAGTGTCCGGGAACTTCTTCTCGTTCAATTCTTGCTGCTGAGACACTGCGACGGTTTCAGCCTCAGGTGCAAACTTTGAGGACACCTGGGCGTATCTGGGTGTACCTGAATGGCGATATGTCAGCATGATTGATGTCTGAGTGATTTCGCACTGTTCCCTGCTCACCACTGGTCACTCTGTGTCCCCTGCTCACCTGTGCGAAAACCGGGTCACTCTGTGTCCCCTGCTCACCTGTGCGAATACCGGGTCACTCTGTGTCCCCTGCTCACCTGTGCGAATACCGGGTCACTCTGTGTCCCCTGCTCACCTGTGCGAATACCGGGTCACTCTGTGTCCCCTGCTCACCTGTGCGAATACCGGGTCACTCTGTGTCCCCTGCTCACCTGTGCGAATACCGGGTCACTCTGTGTCCCCTGCTCACCTGTGCGAATACCGGGTCACTCTGTGTCCCCTGCTCACCTGTGCGAATACCGGGTCACTCTGTGTCCCCTGCTCACCTGTGCGAATACCGGGTCACTCTGTGTCCCCTGCTCACCTGTGCGAATACCGGGTCACTCTGTGTCCCCTGCTCACCTATGCGAATACCGGGTCACTCTGTGTCCACTGCTCACCTGTGCGAATACCGGGTCACTCTGTGTCCCCTGCTCACCTGTGCGAATACCGGGTCACTCTGTGTCCCCTGCTCACCTGTGCGAATACCGGTGGCGCTGCCCACCAGGCAGAGCTCATCATCGTCCATGCCGCTTGTCCAGCCTCGAGCGGTCGCTGGACGCCGATTCACCTGGCTGCCACCGTCTGCCAGCGAGCCGGAGGTCTCCGGGCGGGTCTGCTGCTGCCGCTGCTGCAACATTGGCGCCAGCAGCCGAGGAGGCGGGGGCTGAGCCAGCCGGTTCTCCGTCATGTAGTCACGCAGAGCCGCCCGAATCATCCCAGTGAGACTGCCGCGCTCCTTGCGGCTCAGGTTGGGCGCGTAGCGGGCGAGGAAGTCCTGAGTTGGGGTGGGTGTCAAATTTCGTGAATTTGTCTAATTTGAAGAGGAGTTTGAAGAGGCGGTAGCGGAGGTGCACACACAGGGTGTACATTGGCCCTGACTTCTCATCTTCAGGCATGTGTTATGGAGTTTAGGTGTTATGAAGTTTAGGTGCTATGAAGTTTAGGTGTTATGAAGTTTAGGTATCATTAAGCTAAATGGCTGCCCACATGTACCTCGGCTCCCACGCTGCCAGGTGACCAACTCATCCTCTGTCAGGTCCTGACTGAAGAGACGGCTATCAGCAATGCTCTTTTACAAACTTCGAACAAATCACTAATGAGGTGAAGGCAGGCAGGTAGCTCGCAAACTTGACCGGCTGGCGCTGCTCCGAAAAGCATTGAGTATACACGGCTAAACTAAATTAAACGCTTGAGGCGCTCAACTATGCCGAGTTGAAGACTCAAGAATCGTAGAGAACTCGTCAACTCGTAGAGAAGGACGAATAAGAATATTTAAACAGAGAATGGAGACAAGCATTGCTTGGTGCAAAAGACAACAGATCAGTTGCTGTGCAGTCTGGCGTGATGAAGAGTGCGGTGGCTTATTGTCTGTCTGCCTGTCTGTCTCTGTCAGCGTACCGACCCTCTCCTTTGCATTCATCTCATCATTTTGTGAGAGACCCAGCTGATATGAAGGCAATTGTTTGACAAATTTAACCTTGTAATATTATATGCATTATATATTTCTATGTTTCTACTTGCAGTAGAGTACTGAGGAACAAATTCAGACTTATCTGATCTAGTGTCAGTACTGTCGAATGGCTAAAGTGCATACACTTGCTCCGCTTGCTCAGGTCTTTTTGGCCAGAATATCCGCCCACAAAGTCAGATTAGGAAAGGGGAACTGCATCCTAATAAACGTTTTTCCTTAATTTTGATCCCACGAGGATCCTCGAACCAGGTCTACGGAGCACAAACGGTTTCTTTAGTAATAGAATTACCGCAGGTTGAGTTCGTCTGGGTGCCGGGCCTTTGGAAGCTAAATTGAGGCTGTCGAGCACTGCTGCACTGGGTGCTGGAGCGCAGGGGTCTGCGTGCTGCGTATTACAAGTGAGTGATTCCATGGTGACTGCTTCACTCTGCCTAACCTGCTATGAGGATCATGTTGTAGAGTAGCCAGAGACTCACTCGAACGAGTGAATCATAGTCCGAGTGACTCTCAGACCGAGTGACTCTCAGACCGAGTGACCCTGAGACCGAGTGACTCTCAGACCGAGTGACCCTGAGACCGAGTGACCCTGAGACCGAGTGACCCTGAGACCGAGTGAGTCTCAGACCGAATGATTCTCATACCGAGTGACTCTCAGACCGAGTGACTCTCATTCCGATTGACTCTCAGACCGAGTGACTCTCATTCCGATTGACTCTCAGACCGAGTGACTCTCAGACCGAGTGACTCTGAGACCGAGTGACCCTGAGACCGAGTGACTCTCATTCCGATTGACTCTCAGACCGAGTGACTCTCATTCCGATTGACTCTCAGACCGAGTGACTCTCAGACCGAGTGACTCTCAGACCGAGTGACCCTGAGACCGAGTGACTCTCAGACCGAGTGACCCTGAGACCGAGTGACCCTGAGACCGAGTGACCCTGAGACCGAGTGAGTCTCAGACCGAATGATTCTCATACCGAGTGACTCTCAGACCGAGTGACTCTCATTCCGATTGACTTTCAGACCGAGTGACTCTCATTCCGATTGACTCTCAGACCGAGTGACTCTCAGACCGAGTGACTCTGAGACCGAGTGACCCTGAGACCGAGTGACTCTCATTCCGATTGACTCTCAGACCGAGTGACTCTCATTCCGATTGACTCTCAGACCGAGTGACTCTCAGACCGAGTGACTCTCAGACCGAGTGACTCTCAGACCGAGTGACTCTCAGACCGAGTGACTCTCAGACCGAGTGACTCTCAGACCGAGTGACTCTCAGACCGAGTGACTCTCAGACCGAGTGACTCTCAGACCGAGTGACCCTGAGACCGAGTGACCCTGAGACCGAGTGACTCTCAGACCGAGTGACCCTGAGACCGAGTGACCCTGAGACCGAGTGACTCTCAGACCGAGTGACTCTCAGACCGAGTGACTCTCAGACCGAGTGACTCTCAGACCGAGTGACTCTCAGACCGAGTGACTCTCAGACCGAGTGACTCTCAGACCGAGTGACTCTCAGACCGAGTGACTCTCAGACCGAGTGACTCTCAGACCGAGTGACTCTCAGACCGAGTGACTCTCAGACCGAGTGACTCTCAGACCGAGTGACTCTCAGACCGAGTGACTCTCAGACCGAGTGACTCTCAGACCGAGTGACTCTCAGACCGAGTGACTCTCAGACCGAGTGACTCTCAGACCGAGTGACTCTCAGACCGAGTGACTCTCAGACCGAGTGACTCTCAGACCGAGTGACTCTCAGACCGAGTGACTCTCAGACCGAGTGACTCTCAGACCGAGTGACTCAGAATGTCTCAGAAGAGTGCTTGAGAATTTCAGAAAGTCAAACTAATCTCTCCCACACCGAGTCAGTAGCTGAACTCTCGTGAAGCAGTTGAGCACTACGGCGGGCACAGAGGATGAAGCCGTTGCATTATAATCGTGAATTAAGTGGCGAACTGGAGCTGGAAAAATCATAAATTCAAGAGCAACTCGGTAGGAACTTATTTCAAACCGCGAGACGGCAGCAGTCACAAGCCAAGCAATCAATCAACTCTAAAGTCGTCGTGAACAAACTTCGGAGAGGGAAAGGTAGAGAGAAGGAGAGAAGAGGTGTTGGGAACAGGTGAACCAAAAGGGAATTGCTTTGCAGCATCCCAGCCTTCATCAACTTGAGCAGGCGGGCTTCACGGCCTGTTTGTTCATCAGCCATGGAAGCTGCATGCAGCTGAAGCCGAAGGGTGCCGCGTATCGCACGCACGATAGCCAGACTTGATGAAGCCTCGTTGTTGCAGCTTCTTTCTGAGTCTCCTTTGTCCGTCCTGTCTATCTAGTCTGCCTAGCCTTCACAAAACTGCCATATCTCTATTGTTGTAGTTGCTATCCAATGCTGGTCCACTCATCTTGAAGTAGTGCCCCTTTGTACGAGTATTATAGTAGCGACACTTAAATATGCATGGAGATGTGCACAGCTGGGGAGATTGTGGATTAGATGATTAGATGATTAGATGGCAACCAAGTCAAAGTTTTACTTTGAAACTGTTAATTAAATTCAGATTTTCTATTAAAAGCACAGTTTTGCGTCTTTTAAGGTTTCACAAACTCCTCAAGGGAACTCTGAAAATTATTAATTGCTTCACGCAAAGCATCGGGTTCACTAATTCCCCAACACATTCCTAACTCCCTACATTCCTAATTCTCCTACACATTCCTAATTCCACTACACATTCCTAGTTCCTTACATTCCTAATTCCCTACATTCCTAATTCCCCAACACATTCCTAATTCCCCTACACATTCCTAATTCCCTTACACATTCCTAATTCCCCTACTCATTCCTAATTCTCCTACACATTCCTAATTCCCTACACATTCCTAATTCCCTACACATTCCTAATTCCGCAACACATTCCTAATTCCCCTACATATTCCTAACTCCCTACATTCCTAATTCCCTACATTCCTAATTCCCTACACTTATAATTCCCTACATTCCTAATTCCCCTACACATTCCTAATTCCCCTACACATTCCTAATTCCCTACATTCCTAATTCCACTACAAATTCCTAATTCCCTACATTCCTAATTCCCTACATTCCTAATTCCCTACATTCGTAACTGTTTTTATCGCCCAATTCTTAAGTTTAAAATATTTAGCAAAATGTCACAATTTTCTAGATGCAATGAAGAATTTTGAAATTAAAGTACAGCATGTCATCACATAGCACCAATGCATGCGATTATGAAAAAGCAGAGTTTCTTAGAAAAAGTTTCCCAGAAGCAGTTAGACTCCATTGAGTCGAGTAGTTCGATATTCGCTAGTTGTCTAGGCTCACGCAAGACTGTTCCACTATCAGCTGTTCAAGTCGGCAGTTCGAATCCCTGACTTAGTAATGGGAAAGCTGCTAGAACCACTGCTTTGACTCGTTAGGGACTGGGCAGGCACTTGGGATAACAAACTTCTAGGCTAAGCGAGAAAGTCCCCCACTAGGACATGCAGCCTTGGTTCCAGCGCAACTTGTAAATCCGACACTTGCAGCGCGACCGGAGATCAATCAGGGCGATTGGGCTGGCTGCGAAATATGGGAAGAGGATTTTTGGGAGCAGTTTTGGGCTGCAAGAAAGTAAGGGGGTGCTGACTAAGGATGCAGTGGAGTGGGGAAAACGGAGTGGGGATAACGGAGTGGGGAAAACGGAGTGGGGAAAACGGAGTGGGGAAAACGGAGTGGGGAAAACGGAGTGGGGAAAACGGAGTGGGGAAAACGGAGTGGGGATTATGGAGTGGGGAAAACGGAGTGGGGAAAACGGAGTGGGGAAAACGGAGTGGGGATTATGGAGTGGGGAAAACGGAGTGGGGATTATGGAGTGGGGATAACGGAATGGGGATAACGGAGTGGGGATAACGGAGTGGGGATAACGGAGTGGGGAAAACGGAGTGGGGATAACGGAGTGGGGAAAACGGAGTGGGGATAACGGAGTGGGGATAACGGAGTGGGGAAAACGGAGTGGGGATAACGGAGTGGGGATAACGGAGTGGGGAAAACGGAGTGGGGATAACGGAGTGGGGATAACGGAATGGGGATAACGGAGCGGGGATAACGGAATGGGCTTTATGGAATGGGGATAATGGATCGGGGATTTGGAGTGGGGATAACGGAGTGTGGATAACGAAGTGGGATAACGGAGTGTGGATAACGAAGCGGGATAACGGAGTGGGGATAACGAAGTGGGATTATGGAGTGAGGATAACGAAGTGGGAATAACGGAGTGGGGACAAACAGAGTGGGAATAAAAAATATTTATTCGACATTTCGGCAAAAATAAAAGTGCAAATCCATTCAAAAGTTCAACTCTCTCGCGTCAACAAACGAATATAGACGAGTCCTCGGCCCCGTGCAAGGACTGGGAGTTCTAAAGAAGCAAGTTTATTACTGAATGTGGGAATCACATCTGGTTGCTGATTTCCCATGAATTCAGCTCCCACCCCAGTTTATTGGCCGAGTGCCTGTCTGTCCAATGGGATTTGACCTACTGCTGCAGACAAGAAGGCGATGCAGGGGCCCTCAGTCACTGCGGACAACCGGCAACTTCCCGACGAGAGATGTGGAACTCGAGCCGGGGACCTCCTGGCCCCAGCCAGGATGCATTCGACCTGTTCAAAGCGTACTTCATGTCCTGGTTCCTGCCGCTGCTGCTGGCTGTGGGATTCTGGGGGACTTCCGTGAACCTGCTGATCATCATCAGGTACCCGGTGTTCCAGAAGACCACCTCCATCCTGTTCTCTGCCCTGGCGGTGGCCGACCTGATCAACCTGGTGTTTGCGGCCACGTACCTGTACCTGTCCGTGTATTGGGATTTTGATCCCATGAGGTACTCAGCTGCCGGGTGTCACCTGGTGCCCTACCTGGAAGCAATTGGTTACTGGCTGTCTCCATGGATACAGGTAGCATTCGCTGATTGTTTTTTTTAATTGAATCTATTTTTGAGAATAAAACTCAGGAGTGCGGGTGAGAATTTATAAATTAATTAAATTTGGCATTCAATTTGGCGCCGAAAAAAATCAAGCTAGGCATTAAAACTAAAATTTCAGTAAAAAATTAAAGAACTATAATTGATTAAATTTTAATAAAATTATAAAACCATGGCTGATAAATGACACAGGAGTTCAAATTATATTAAAACATATTTTTGCATAGTTAGTAGCATTGCTAAGTTAGTATGAAGATGGGTGGGATGAATTGATTCGATTTCCAATGCAAAACTGAAATTCAAGTTCAATCAACTACCATCTGCTTTGTGGCTCTTTTACAGTCATTGTTTACAGACTTTTGTTTACATTCTTTTAACTCTCACTCTCACTCACACTCTCATTCTCACTCTCCCTCTCACTCTCACTCTCACTCTTTCACTCTCCCTCTCACTCTCCCTCTCACTCTCCCTCTCACCCTCACTCTCACTCTCACTCTTACTCTCACTCTTACTCTCACTCTCACTCTCACTCTCACTCTCCCTCTCACTCTCCCTCTCACTCTCCCTCTCACTCTCACTCTCACTCTCACTCTCACTCTCACTCTTTCACTCTCACTCTCACTCTCACTCTCACTCTCACTCTTACTCTCACTCTTACTCTCACTCTCACTCTCACTCTCACTCTCCCTCTCACTCTCCCTCTCACTCTCCCTCTCACTCTCCCTCTCCCTCTCACTCTCACTCTCACTCTTTCACTCTCACTCTCACTCTCACTCTCACTCTCACTCTTTCACTCTCACTCTCACTTTCACTCTCTCTCTTTCACTCTTTCACTCTCACTCTTACTCTCACTCTTACTCCCACTCTCACTCTCACTCTCACTCTCCCTCTCACTCTCCCTCTCACTCTCACTCTTTCACTCTCACTCTCACTCTCACTCTCACTCTCCCTCTCACTCTTTCACTCTCACTCTTCATCCTCAGTCTTACACCGCTAGTCTCTGTTTCCCTCTTACCTGTACTCTCATTCTCTCAAACATCACCAACCCGGTCTCCTCTGCCCTCTACCGGCATCCGCTGCCCCTGCATCCGCCTTCGCAGCAACAACTGCCTCAACACACGGCGCAATTAAAAGCAGAAATGACTGGAGCAGCCAGACACCAGAGTTCGTCAGCAGAAACCGGATCCTCGGCTGCTGGAAAAAATTGCGCTGCCCCGAGAAGAAGCTACAAAAGTTCGAAATCTGTCTAATTGCCATCGTCCTTGTGTGGAGAGAATTTCGAATCTTTTCGGGAGGCGAATAAAAACTGAGGGACGCGAGCTCCATCCCTACCGAAGGAGCCGATGATGACTGCTTCTTTTCTCTCTCTTGAGTTGGTCTTAAGCAGGGCAGCGGAAGAGGAGTTCAAGTTGAAGAGGCCCCCTGACCATCCTGGCTACCTCACTTCTCTAGAGCGCGAAAAGCGGTTTTCTCTGTGTGAGCAGTTCTCTCAGTGTGTGTGCTTTCCACTCCAGATGTTAAAGCACTCAGCAAGCAGCCCATTCAACCCAGTCAATACAGGTTAGCTGACCCAACTTAAATCCTCGCTGCGGTTCAAGTTTGAACTATAGTTACGAGGCTCTGTGATCATCTCAAAATTGTTTTGACGTTTTGGAGCAGGAAGTTCTTACGATTCGTAGCGATCTTTTGAGAATTTTAGTCATCACGCTTCACTCGTAGCTTGTTGAGCCAATCAGGAGGCAGCTTGCACGTCTGAGCCAATCAGATAGCTAGCACTCCTAAGCCAATCATCAGGTAGCTAACACGTCTGAGCCAATCAGATAGCTAGCACTCCTAAGCCAATCACGAGGTAGCTTGCACGTCTGAGCCAATCAGATAGCTAGCACTCCTAAGCCAATCATGAGGTAGCTAACACGTCTGAGCCAATCAGATAGCTAACACTCCTAAGCCAATCACGAGGTAGCTAACACGTCTGAGCCAATCAGATAGCTAGCACTCCTAAGCCAATCATGAGGTAGCTAACACGTCTGAGCCAATCAGATAGCTAACACTCCTAAGCCAATCACGAGGTAGCTAACACGTCTGAGCCAATCAGATAGCTAGCACTCCTCAGCCAATCAGGGTAGCTAACACGTCTGAGCCAATCAGATAGCTAACACTCCTAAGCCAATCACGAGGTAGCTAACACGTCTGAGCCAATCAGATAGCTAACACTCCTAAGCCAATCATGAGGTAGCTAACACGTCTGAGCCAATCAGATAGCTAGCACTCCTCAGCCAATCAGGGTAGCTAACACGTCTGAGCCAATCAGATAGCTAACACTCCTAAGCCAATCAGGAGGTAGCTAACACATCTTAGCCAATCAGATAGCAGCACTCCTAAGCCAATCATGAGGTAGCTAACACGTCTGAGCCAATCAGGAGATAGCTAGCACTTCTGAGCCAATCAGGAGATAGCTAGCACTTCTGAGCCAATCAGGAGATAGCTAGCACGTCTGAGCCAATCAGGAGATAGCTAACACATCTGAGCCAATCAGGAGATAGCTAGCACGTCTGAGCCAATCAGGAGATAGCTAGCACGTCTGAGCCAATCAGGAGATAGCTAGCACGTCCGAGCCAACCAAAGGGTATCTGCTTTAAAAAACAACAGAATACAATTAATTGCAGCTAAAACTTGCGAAAGATTTCTATCAAGTCGCTTTTTGATCCGCAGTAGACTTAAAGGTCAAATACGAACCGACAGCGCCAACATTAATGCCAGGGGCTTATTATATGAAGAAGGCAGCGAAAAAACTTCCTGAGCGCTGAAGGCAAATATTCCCCTCCCCCTATCTTTGTTGAGCATCAGTTTGCATTGTGAGCTCCAAGTTTCCAGCTTCCTCTCTGAGCTAATATAGACTCCAGCTTCCTCCCAGCAGCGGCCGGATCAATGGGAGGCCACAGAATCGGAGAAACAGATCCGGGACGTTTGGGATTCTGGGAAAAATATCCCATGTATCCCTAGCCACCAAGGAAAGGGAAGCGAACTCGGGGCCATCGGGGAACTCATGGCGTGCTCGAAGGCTGGTAATAAATCTTGCGCCACGATTCTCAGAGCATCTGCGACTTGAGGGGCGATAAAAGCAAAGCCTGATTCTAAAGAAATCCAACGGACTCGAGCTCCCAGCCTCCCACGCGAATTGGGAAAAGTCAAACGAGTGAAACTCGAGCAGGGAATTCAAACGCTTGCGTGACTGAACACATCTGCCATAAGCTCAACATGTGTCAGTAGCGGGGGTGGCAGAGTCAATTTTTTAATTTAATTGAAATTCTTTTAGCTCAAATCGTTGGCTCAAGTCGTTGTCTGTCCTAGATCACACAGTGTCTGTCCTAGATCACACAGTGTCTGTCCTAGATCACACACAGTGTCTGTCCTAGATCACACAGTGTCTGTCCTAGATCACACTCAGTGTCTGTCCTAGATCACACACAGTGTCTGTCCTAGATCACACAGTGGCTGTCCTATATCACACAGTGTCTGTCCTAAATCACACAGTATGTCTGTCCTAGATCACAGTGTCTGTCCTAGATCACACAGTGTCTGTCCTAAATCACACAGTGTCTGTCCTAGATCACACAGTGTCTGTCCTAGATCACACAGTGTCTGTCCTAGATCACACAGAGTGTCCGTCCTAAATCACACAGTGTCCGTCCTAAATCACAACAGTGTCTGTCCTAGATCACACAGTGTCTGCCCTAGATCACACAGTGGCTGTCCTATATCACACAGTGTCTGTCCTAGATCACACAGTGTCTGTCCTATATCACACAGTGTCCGTCCTAAATCACAACAGTGTCTGTCCTAGATCACACAGAGTGTCTGTCCTATATCACACAGTGTCTGTCCTAGATCACACAGTGTCTGTCCTAAATCACACAGTGTCTGTCCTAAATCACAACAGTGTCTGTCCTAGATCACACAGAGTGTCCGTCCTAAATCACACAGTGTCCGTCCTAAATCACAACAGTGTCTGTCCTAAATCACAACAGTGTCTGTCCTAGATCACACAGTGTCTGCCCTAGATCACACAGTGTCTGTCCTAAATCACACAGTGTCTGTCCTAAATCACAACAGTGTCTGTCCTAGATCACACAGTGTCCGTCCTAAATCACAACAGTGTCTGTCCTAGATCACACAGAGTGTCCGTCCTAAATCACAACAGTGTCCGTCCTAAATCACAACAGTGTCTGTCCTAGATCACACAGAGTGTCCGTCCTAAATCACACAGTGTCCGTCCTAAATCACAACAGTGTCTGTCCTAGATCACACAGTGGCTGTCCTATATCACACAGTGTCTGTCCTAGATCACACAGTGTCTGTCCTATATCACACAGTGTCCGTCCTAAATCACAACAGTGTCTGTCCTAGATCACACAGAGTGTCCGTCCTAAATCACACAGTGTCCGTCCTAAATCACAACAGTGTCTGTCCTAGATCACACAGTGTCTGCCCTGGATCACACAGTGGCTGTCCTATATCACACAGTGTCTGTCCTAGATCACACAGAGTGTCTGTCTTAGATCACACAGTGTCTGCCCTAGATCACACAGTGTCTGTCCTAAATCACACAGTGTCTGTCCTAAATCACAACAGTGTCTGTCCTAGATCACACAGAGTGTCCGTCCTAAATCACACAGTGTCCGTCCTAAATCACAACAGTGTCTGTCCTAAATCACAACAGTGTCTGTCCTAGATCACACAGTGTCTGCCCTAGATCACACAGTGTCTGTCTTAGATCACACAGTGTCTGCCCTAGATCACACACAGTGTCTGTCCTAGATCACACAGTGTCTGTCTTAGGTCACACAGTGTCTGTCCTAGATCACACAGTGTCTGTCTTAGATCACACAGTGTCTGTCCTAGATCACACAGTGTCTGTCTTAGATCACACAGTGTCTGTCCTAGATCACACAGTGTCTGTCCTAGATCACACACAGTGTCTGTCCTAGATCACACAGTGTCTGCCCTAGATCACACAGTGTCTGTCCTAAGTCACACACAGTGTCTGTCCTAGATCACACAGAGTATCCGTCCTAAATCACACAATGTCCGTCCTAAATCACACAGTGTCCGTCCTAAATCACAACAGTGTCTGTCCTAGATCACAGAGTGGCTGTCTTAGATCACACAGTGTCTGTCCTAGATCACACACAGTGTCTGTCCTAGATCACACAGTGTCTGTCTTAGATCACACGGTGTCTGCCCTAGATCACACAGTGTCTGTCCTAGATCACACAGTGTCTGCCCTAGATCACACAGTGTCTGTCTTAGATCACACAGTGTCTGCCCTAGATCACACACAGTGTCTGTCCTAGATCACACAGTGTCTGTCTTAGGTCACACAGTGTCTGTCCTAGATCACACAGTGTCTGTCTTAGATCACACAGTGTCTGTCCTAGATCACACAGTGTCTGTCTTAGATCACACAGTGTCTGTCCTAGATCACACAGTGTCTGTCCTAGATCACACACAGTGTCTGTCCTAGATCACACAGTGTCTGCCCTAGATCACACAGTGTCTGTCCTAAGTCACACACAGTGTCTGTCCTAGATCACACAGAGTATCCGTCCTAAATCACACAATGTCCGTCCTAAATCACACAGTGTCCGTCCTAAATCACAACAGTGTCTGTCCTAGATCACAGAGTGGCTGTCTTAGATCACACAGTGTCTGTCCTAGATCACACACAGTGTCTGTCCTAGATCACACAGTGTCTGTCTTAGATCACACGGTGTCTGCCCTAGATCACACAGTGTCTGTCCTAGATCACACAGTGTCTGCCCTAGATCACACAGTACAGAGTACAGAGTGCCCATCTTATCTCATCTTGCAATAATTCAGACCTAAATTCCTGTCCTCAGGTTAGTTCTAAGGTTGCGCGGAGAAAAGCTTTCAAACTGCATCTACAATCGATTCACCCACCGATCCGGCAGGCCATGATCTCATTCCACCGGATGTTGGCCATCCGCTACCCGCTGCGCATCCGGCAGTGGCTGACTGCCAAGCAGACGGCCCGGCTAGTCACCTGCGTGTCGGCAGTTGTCGTTGCCTACGCGCTGGTCATCCCCGTCTGCCACCGCTGGGTGCCGCCGTTAGCAGCAGCCGACAACCAGCAGCTGGCGGATGGCAACTCCAGCCTCGGGTACCGCTGCGACAAGGAGGCTCGAAAGTTCTTGGTGTACTATTCCCACGGCCTGTTCGGATCGATACTGCCCTTCTTTGTCATGGTTCTGTGCACCTGTCTGATCGTTTACTTTGTCTGTCAAAGTCGAAACGATGTCGTTTTGAGCACCTTTCAAGAATTGAGCGCAAGGCAGACGCGACTGCTCAGGACTCATCACTTCGCTTCCGGACCAACCGCAAACTCGGGTCCGTCGACAAGCGGCAGCGGCGGCGGCGGCGGCGGTCGCGGAGGGTTGAAGCGACGGCCGGTCATTGCGAGGAAAAGAAGGGCGCCCGCTGCCGGAACTGGAGGAGGCGGAGGCGGGGGCGGAGGCGGCAGTGAGAAGCGGGTAACGCTGATGCTGGTGCTTATGAACGCGACCTACTTTCTCACTAATGGATTCGCCGGCCTGTTTCTCATTTCCAAGGTGGGTGGCAGAAAGACAGACAGACAGACAGACAGACAGACAGACAGACAGACAGACAGACAGACAGACAGACAGACAGACAGACAGACAGACAGACAGACAGACAGACAGACAGACAGACAGACAGACAGACAGACAGACAGACAGACAGACAGACAGACACACAGACAGACAGACACACAGACAGACACACAGACAGACACACAGACAGTCGAGCACTCTCCACGCGCAGGTGCACCTGACCAGTGGCTCCTCCGAGTTCACCAGACTGTGGGCGCTCCTACACAAGTTCGCCGACGTCTGCGCCTGCCTGAACAACAGCACCAACTGGGTCTTCTACCTGCTGTCAGGCCGCAAGTTCCGTCAGCAGTTTCTGCACCTGCTGGGCTGCCACTCCACCGACTTGGCGAACAGCCGCGCCAGGCAGACGAACGGAGCCCTGCCGACTGTGCGGGAAGGCGCTCGGCTGGTGCAGCAGCTGACGGAGCGGACAGTGGCGGACCGGCTGCAGATCCGGGTGGATGTGGCTCAGACTGGGAAGGAGGTCACGATAAAATGCGTCTCTTCTGTTTAAAGAGCTGTCACAGATCTCTGGACTCTGTTGTTAGTTTCTGAATTGCGTTTGTATTACTCTACTGTCAGTAGCAATGCCGGAATTAAAGCAGACAGAATTTTACCTTTCTTTGTAAATAATTTTTTCACTATCATCAAAACGGTTTGCCAGATTCACTAGTTTCTGTTATGGCTCTTTTCATAGAATGGTAGTTTGCTAAATGGAATGAGTCACGCCCATTCCGCTGACACCAGAGCACGCGCTCCCACAGGGTGTACACACTCTATGCACCAGGGGGTTTGCACTTTTTTTTGTTTGACAAGCCCGGGGCACCGAACTCAAAATCAGGACGCGTCAGACGCTGAGTTACTCCGCCCATCTGAAAACAAATTCCCGAGGCCCAAGTTTGTCAACTCATCGGCGTTGTCTGTCAGCGGCGGCGCCGTCTGGTCCTCCTCGGTCTCAACCTGCAGCGCCTCGGGCAGGCGCCGGCCGCGCGTCTCCGTCATCAGGCAGAGCGCGGCGGCGGCCGCGGCGAGAGCGAACCCGGCGAACAGCAGGAACGGCAGCGGGCGCCACAGGCTGCCGAGGGCGGGCAGCAGCGTGCTGATCAAGACGCCGATCCGAGACACCAGCGAGCCGCTCCCAACTCCGACGCTTCGCAGATCGGTAGGGAAGACCTCAGCGGCGTACAGGTAGGTGAGGTCGAAGGCCATGTTGATCCAGAACTTGCCAGCCACCGCTGTGCCGACTCGCCAGGCTGTGAGGCCGGGGAAGTCGCTGAGAACGGCGACCCCGAGCAGACAGAGACCGGCCAGGCCGAACGACCCAACAACGCTTGGGCGACGTCCAAGTCGGAGGCTGACGAGAGCGCAGAACAGGCGCGACGGCGGCTCCACGGCGGCCGAGGCGAGCTGGTTGACGAACACGTTGCCGCCAAGACGACCGATGCCCAGCGTGACGCCGTAGTAAGCGATGGCGACGGAGAAGAAGAGAAACCAGGAGAGCAGGGCGCGTCGCCGCAGGCTCGGCTCTCCGAGCAGGTTGCAAAAATTTGCCCGCGGCTTCACTCTGGCGTCGCTTTGCTGCTCGGAGAACAGCGCCTCGGTTGAGAAACTCGTCGGCAGCCTTCGCCCATTCCGACCGTTGTTGAGCCGGTCGATGCGGCGCAGCACCTGGTCAGCTTCGGCGAACCGACCGACGGAGACGAGCCAGCGTGGCGACTCGCTGAGCAGGAAGAGGCTGAGCGATAGGACCAGACAGCAGAGACCTGAGCATAGCAGCTGGTCCTGGTAGTTCCTGAGCAGGTACGCGATGAGGACAACCAGAATGGCCCCCACCGTGCAGCCGTGGTTCAAATTGAGTCCCCAAACTGTGCGATGCTTTGCGTCGGTGAACTCCACCGTGTAGGCCATGGCGCAAGCCGAGATGCCGCTGTCTCCGTGACCCGCTAGAGCCTGCATGATGCAGTAGAGCCACAGCCAAGGCGCTTGAGAGGCTGCGATGGTGCAGATGGCGATGTTGAGCTGCGAGATCTGCAATGCGAAATTTGTTACAGTTTTGAGGTGCATAGAAGGGCAGAGGTGCAAAGCTGCAGAGGTGCAGAGGTGCAGAGGTGCAGAGGTGCAGAGGTGCAGAGGTGCAAAGCTGCAGAGGTGCAGAGGTGCAAAGCTGCAAAGGTGCAGAGGTGCAGAGGTGCAGAGGTACAGAGGTGCAGAGGTGCAGAGGTGCAAAGCTGCAGAGGTGCAGAGGTGCAAAGCTGCAGAGGTGCAGAGGTACACAGGTGCAAAGCTGCAGAGGTGCAGAGGTGCAGAGGTGCAAAGCTGCAGAGGTGCAGAGGTACGCAGGTGCAAAGCTGCAGAGGTGCAGAGGTACACAGATGCAAAGCTGCAGAGGTGCAGAGGTACACAGGTGCAAAGCTGCAGAGGTGCAGAGGTACACAGATGCAAAGCTGCAGAGGTGCAAAGCTGCAGAGGTGCAGAGGTGCAAAGCTGCAGAGGTGCAGAGGTGCAGAGGTGCAGAGGTGCAGAGGTGCAGAGGTGCAGAGGTACACAGATGCAAAGCTGCAGAGGTGCAAAGCTGCAGAGGTGCAAAGCTGCAGAGGTGCAGAGGTGCAAAGCTGCAGAGGTGCAGAGGTGCAGAGGTGCAGAGGTGCAGGGGTGCAGAGGTAAACAGGTGCAAAGCTGCAGAGGTGCAGAGGTACACAGGTGCACAGGTGCAAAGGTGCATAGGTGCAGAGGTGCAGAGGTGCAGAGGTGCAGAGGTGCAGAGGTGCAGAGGTGCAGAGGTACACAGGTGCAGAGGTGCACGGGTGCAGAGGTGCAGAGGTGCAGAGGTGCAGAGGTGCAGGGGTGCAGAGGTAAACAGGTGCAAAGCTGCAGAGGTGCAGAGGTACACAGGTGCACAGGTGCAAAGGTGCATAGGTGCAGAGGTGCAGAGGTGCAGAGGTGCAGAGGTGCAGAGGTACACAGGTGCAGAGGTGCAAAGCTGCAGAGGTGCAAAGCTGCAGAGGTGCAAAGCTGCAGAGGTGCAGAGGTGCAAAGCTGCAGAGGTGCAGAGGTGCAGAGGTGCAGAGGTGCAGGGGTGCAGAGGTAAACAGGTGCAAAGCTGCAGAGGTGCAGAGGTACACAGGTGCACAGGTGCAAAGGTGCATAGGTGCAGAGGTGCAGAGGTGCAGAGGTGCAGAGGTGCAGAGGTGCAGAGGTGCAGAGGTACACAGGTGCAGAGGTGCACGGGTGCAGAGGTGCAGAGGTGCAGAGGTGCAGAGGTGCAGGGGTGCAGAGGTAAACAGGTGCAAAGCTGCAGAGGTGCAGAGGTACACAGGTGCACAGGTGCAAAGGTGCATAGGTGCAGAGGTGCAGAGGTGCAGAGGTGCAGAGGTGCAGAGGTACACAGGTGCAGAGGTGCAAAGCTGCAGAGGTGCAGAGGTGCAGAGGTGCAGAGGTGCAGAGGTGCAGAGGTGCAGAGGTGCAGAGGTGCAGAGGTACACAGGTGCAGAGGTGCAAAGCTGCAGAGGTGCAGAGGTGCAGAGGTGCAAAGGTGCAGAGGTGCAGAGGTGCAGAGGTGCAGAGGTACACAGGTGCAGAGGTGCACGGGTGCAGAGGTGCAGAGGTGCAGAGGTGCAGAGGTGCAGGGGTGCAGAGGTAAACAGGTGCAAAGCTGCAGAGGTGCAGAGGTACACAGGTGCACAGGTGCAAAGGTGCATAGGTGCAGAGGTGCAGAGGTGCAGAGGTGCAGAGGTGCAGAGGTACACAGGTGCAGAGGTGCAAAGCTGCAGAGGTGCAGAGGTGCAGAGGTGCAGAGGTGCAGAGGTGCAGAGGTGCAGAGGTGCAGAGGTGCAGAGGTACACAGGTGCAGAGGTGCAAAGCTGCAGAGGTGCAGAGGTGCAGAGGTGCAAAGGTGCAGAGGTGCAGAGGTGCAGAGGTGCAGAGGTACACAGGTGCAGAGGTGCACGGGTGCAGAGGTGCAGAGGTGCAGAGGTGCAGAGGTGCAGAGGTGCAGAGGTGCAGAGGTACACAGGTGCAGAGGTGCAAAGCTGCAGAGGTGCAGAGGTGCAGAGGTGCAGAGGTGCAAAGGTGCAGAGGTGCAGAGGTGCAGAGGTGCAGAGGTGCAGAGGTGCAGAGGTGCAGAGGTGCAGAGGTACACAGGTGCAGAGGTGCAGAGGTGCAAAGGTACACAGGTGCAGAGGTGCAGAGGTGCAAAGGTGCAAAGGTGCAGAGGTGCAGAGGTGCAGAGGTGCAGAGGTACACAGGTGCAGAGGTGCACGGGTGCACATATGAAAGTAATTTCGAACTGCCGTTGTCGCACCTGCATGACCCGCAGCCGACCAATTCGATCAGCGAAGCTCCCGTAGACGAGGCACCCAACGATGAAGCCAAGGTAGTAGCAGCTGGTGGGCAGAGTCGCCAGGAAGGCCCTGTCGCACACCAGCTCAAATCTGGACACCGCCGTCTCCGTGAACAACGCCTCTTCCACTTGTTGGCTCAAATTCTGATCCGTACAGCTGACCGGGAGCTGGACAGTGGTGAAGACAGGCGACAATGCAATGGCAACCACGAACACAAACTGACCGATGATCACTAGCAGGGTGAAGACATTGTAGCGACCTGTGCCACCGATTCTGCTGAAGACGGCATCCAAGTCTGCCAGCAGTGCAGCATCGGCCAGCTTCTCCTGCTTGTCTTCGGTTTCCATCGTGTGCACCATCGATGCGAGACTCGGACAAGTTTCAGGAGTAGAACTCAAGTAACTCCGAAATAACACGACATAGATTTCCGCTGAGTTTGAAGAGCACACTCAGTATTGTGCTCACACAGAGGTCACCATGCTGTGCTTTTGCGTTGCCCGAATTGAACCTGTTAGTGCACAGATTTCAACAGTTTCTTATCTTTAGCTAGAAACAGCGGATTTCTCACCTGGCAGACGCATTGAGGCTTGACTGTCAATAAAGCAGTTGAGGTGAGCTCAAGTACTCAAGTAGAAGGACGAGAGGCATGCAGGTTTTACAGGAAAAAGACATAGCGGAGATAAAACTTTTCATTTAGAAAATTAGGGTTCTATGATAATTTTATATTCTACATACATGTGCCATTGCCTAAAAATTATAAAAAGGGGCTCCACTTGACTCAATTGGTTTTATGAATCTATTTTATCATTTCGTTACACTTTTTATTACACAGTCATTAAGATAAGAATGATAAAATCGATTCATGAAACCAACTGAGTATAGCTGTGTCCTTTTTATGACATGTACAATTTTTATGAAGCTTCTATCAAAAGCAATAATAATTTTTGCGCTGAAAAGATGAAAACTTCCAATCCCCGTATATTTTTTCCGGTCAAACCCGCCTCCTACGGGTACTTTCGGACGTTTTGCTACAGTTTAGTGGATACAGGTACTAGTAGATCGTAAAATAAGGTAAATTAAACCAAAATGATGCAATGGGGTTGTGGCCTAGTGCTTAGAGCGTCGGACTCGCGACTTGAAGATCGGGGGTTCGATTCTCGGTCACACTGGATCAATTTGTGTCCTTGAGCAAGACACTTGACTCTGCATTGCTTCAAAATGGGTGCCAGAATTAGCTGGGGTAATTGAGGCTGTGTGTGGCGACCCCCCAGTCCTTGGACTGAACAGCCGTACAGCCTTCAGATGCGCCGCGCAATAGCTGCGGCTGAGCTGTCGGTTGCACATCTGGGCCAATTGGCAATCGTGATCAATTAAAATGGACACTCGCCCTACTGTCACCAAGTTGGATGTTCTTGTTGGGCTTCAGCTGTTTAATGTACAGCGCCTGTAGGCATGCCGCGCAAACGTCATTAAAACTGCAATTTGATTAAAGAAAAAGAAAAGAAAGAAGAAAAGACGCGAATGTTCGTTTTTTCATTCATTTCCCAGCATTGCTAAAACGGTGTACTCCTACCTTGACTCTAGCTAGGAATTTGTTCTTTTCAGTTTGCCCATTAAACTGGTTAGCCATTATCTACAGCACTGCTCCAAGCATGTGTGTGTTCTGGGAGAGTGTAAGTCTAATCAGCAAGGAAGCCCTTGGCAACCCGGTCTCCTACTAACAAATTCAATCTCAGAACACTTTTTGGGCCCACTCGTGACTCGCAGATTCTTAAAAAATAACGCAAAGTTTGTGAGTCGTCTCAGTTCTCACAACCAACTACACACAGTTCGTACGGCTTGTATGCGCGATGGAAATCACAAAGCCAAGCGCAAGGCTCTACTGATTTTAATTGCAGCAAGCAGAGTTTTTTAGACTGCTATATTTTAGAGGATTGCACTTTTCTGAGGCACTTCAGCTGAATTCGAATGGTATGTATGAGAAAATGTTATAAATTAGAAAGAAACTAGATATTATATTAGAAAGAGTACACTGGAAGATAAAAATTTGAATTTTAACCAATATTGTAATATCAACCCCGCCCAGTCCTCGCTCACGTCACGCTGAACTCCGCCCAGTCCTCGCTCACGTCACGCTGAACTCCGCCCAGTCCTCGCTCACGTCACGCTGAACTCCGCCCAGTCCTCGCTCACGTCACGCTGAACTCCGCCCAGTCCTCGCTCACGTCACGCTGAACTCCGCCCAGTCCTCGCTCACGTAACGCTGAACTCCGCCCAGTCCTCGCTCACGTCACGCTGAACTCCGCCCAGTCCTCGCTCACGTCACGCTGAACTCCGCCCAGTCCTCGCTCACGTCACGCTGAACTCCGCCCAGTCCTCGCTCACGTCACGCTGAACTCCGCCCAGTCCTCGCTCACGTCACGCTGAACTCCGCCCAGTCCTCGCTCACGTCACGCTGAACTCCGCCCAGTCCTCGCTCACGTCACGCTGAACTCCGCCCAGTCCTCGCTCACGTCACGCTGAACTTCACCCAATCCTCGCCGTTCTCGATCTCCGACTCGACCTGAGCGTCGGTGAACAGCAGCAGGCGGCACAGCTTCGACCTCCTGTTGTACAGCGCGCGTCTGCAGTTTTTGTCTCGGCCAGCCGCCGCTACGCAGCTCACAGAGCTCGGCATCCCGGTCAGGTCTTTGTAGCAGTACTCGGTGCTCGGCTTGTAGCTGGTCCGCTTGAACTCCACTCGCCTCCAGGCGGCCGGCTGCAGCTTTGCGGCAGGTCGAGTCGCGGGCCGGAACTCGCACAGGTAGCCGCGAGGCCTCTTGCACAGCGAATTGGCGAGGCTGCCAGGATTCGCTTTGGTAAAAGTTCTCAAGCAGTCTTGCTTCAAATTACTCGAATTCTGCCCGTACCAGAGCGAGTCGTCCTCTGGCAGGTCGCCGTTGTCGTTGACTCGCTGCCAGCCCGACCTGCTGCTGCTTCGCTCATCGGCCAGGTCGGACACGCCGATCCACAGGTCCGCACCCGAGGCCAGCCTCTTGATGGAGCTGAGGCTGTTCGCCAGCTCGCCTCCGAGCGCCGCGCACTCCAGGTTGGCCTCGCACCAGGAGAAGCTTTGGTTGGCGTTCCTGAGCAGGCACGAGTTGGACGAGTTGGAGAACGGACTCGGGCACAGCGGCTGGGCCTGGGCTGAGCCGAGAAGAGCCAACAAAAGCAGGATTGTCATCCCAAATGTTTTCAGTGTTTGCCTGGTTTTTTCTGACAAGATTTGCTCAGAAGACTGAAATGGGTAAAGAAATTTATTTCAGAGCCAAATTTTTCCAGATTTAGCTATTGGATGTCGCCATCAAGGGGCTGGTTGCTAGGGCCAACGACCAGGATTTTAGGATAAAATCAGGAGTTTCATCTAGATTTCAGGGTGAAAACTGATGATTGCATGAGTTTGATCGGCAGCCATCGGTAGGTGGTTGGGAATGCCCAAAGTTATGAGTTGAAGCGCCGGTGAAGGGGATAAACGTCTTTCTGAAATGACAATTACAGGCTTCGCAGGGCAGGAGTTGAACTTCTCTCACTGTAAGACAAGTCAGAAGTGTTTTCCTGGGGGTGGAGCAGCTCACCGGTAAACGCGCCAGACTCTTGCGCCACGAGAATTTTGGCTTGTGCACAAAAACTGGCCAGGGGGTTGTGGTGCCATCAAACCCATGAGGGCCAGCCCCTGTGGCACAGATAGTGTACATGCCTGTTCCAAGGACGACTCAACTAGAAGGACGGGAAACCTCGTTTCTTAGAAAATTTTAGAGAGCAGGTTTTCCCGAAAAAATACACTACGGAGATACACTAAGGTTTTCATTTTTTCAGCACAAAAATTGTTATTGCTTTTGATAGGAGGCAGATCCAGTGTTCATCTTTTGATATGTGGTGCCTTTCTTATTGCTCTATCGATATTCATAGAGCTTTTTGTTCAGACAATTAGGATTCTATGTAAATTTTTTATTCTACGTACATTTGCGCATATCTTGTGCCTATAAACCATTAGAGTAGCACGGCTCAGCTCTTTGGTTTTATG